>LNAC01000001.1:12931667-13060148 GCA_002007465.1 Ailurus styani
GGGGGCGGGGGGGGGGACGTTGTATTACATACTACTCTGAAATTTGTTTCATCATTTGAACATAATTCCTGGACATCTTGACCGGGAAAGGACATGTGATTCTAACTCATGCTTTAAAAAGAGCTGCCAAGCATCCTGTCAGAGAGGTACCCTAGTGATGGACATTAAAGTTGTCTCTAATTATTCCCTATTATATATAATTCAAAAGGAACAGCTGTTCAAGCATTTGGAAAGGTCAGTTTTCCAGAAGTGATGAATCTGTACCATATTTCGAAGCTGTGTCTTCCTAGTCACCATACAGTCAGGGGATTGAGTTCAGCTGGCCAGCATTTAAGATTCAAAAAAATTAGCTTAAGCCCTGAAAATTCTTTTTTTTTTTTTTTAAGATTTTATTTGTTTACTTGAGAGAGAGAGAGTGAGAGAGAGCATGAGAGAAGAGAAGGTCAGAGGGAGAAGCAGACTCCCCATGGAGCTGGGAGCCCAATGTGGGACTCGATCCCAGGACTCCAGGATCATGACCTGAGCCAAAGGCAGTCACTTAACCAACTGAGCCACCCAGGTGCCCCAAGGCCTGAAAATTCTTGACTCAGCAGACATTGATGGGGCCTCAGTTGCAAGCATGAGGGTTCACAAACATGCCCCCCTCCCCATTCTTATCCCTAAGGGGCCTGCTCTCTGCCAGGACCACACAGATCTATGCACACAGCTGGTTAGTACCTGGCCCAGAGGGGTGAGACACAGAGGGCTAGGAGAGCAGGAAAGAGGACATGGCACTGACCTTGATGGGCAGTTAAGTCAAGAGTGCAGAATGCTAAGATTAAGAATCCTCCACCTGGGCGCCTGGGTGGCTCAGTGGGTTAAAGCCTCTGCCTTCGGCTCAGGTCATGATCTCAGGGTCCTGGGATGGAGGCCCATATTGGGCTATCTACTCAGAAGGGAGCCTGCTTCATCCTCTCTCTCTGCCTNTCAGCAGGGAGCCTGCTTCCCCCTCTCTCTCTGCCTGCCTCTCTGCCTACTTGTGATCTCTCTCTCTCTCTCTGTGTCAAATAAATAAATAAAATCTTAAAAAAAAAAAATGAATCCTCCACCCATGAGTATCAGGGGGTCAGAAGGAAGCCTGGGTCACACATCATCTGCTGGGTCCCCAGATGGCCAACTAGGACATGTGACATCCCTTTGCAAAATGGGTACCAGCTGCTATGGACCACCCCAAAGTGTGTTTCCTCTGCTATTGTTTTTAAAACTTTCACTTTAGCTCATTTCTACATGAGCTAGGCCTCTGCCAGCATCTCAGCCAATTCCAGTCCAAGCTTGTATACACAGAGGCCTCAGCAATAAGTGTCACAGTGGGTATGGGCTGCTCTGTCCATCACGTCCATCCCTGCTTCTCTCCCCAGCAGATGAAGGCATACGCCCTCCTCCATTCTCTGCTCTGAAATCTGGGCAGAATTTCTTCCCACTCTCCCCACAATATATTGCCCTTCCTAGACCATTGGCTGATTTCAGGGATGGACATCTGATGCAGTGGAAATCATCAAGGAAAAGTAAATCCCAGCACTTGTACAAAATCTGTGGTGAAAATTATCCTGTCTTTCTCTGATGATTTGAACCTGAGGCATGCTGCTACTAGAAGGGGAAGGCTGAAGCCTGAAGCTTCTGAGGGTCATTCTGTGAACCCAAGCAAGGCAGATTAGAGAGGTAAAGTAATGACTTCAGAGACATTATTAGAGCTGGATCAAGCATCACCTGAAGGCAGATTTTTCTTTAGACTTCTAAATTACATTAGCTATTATATCTACTTTACTGACTGAACCAGTTTAAACTGGAGTTTTTTGTCATTTGCATCGTACAGAGATGGACACTTTTTTTACGTATCACCCACAGGGGCATTTCCTTTCTATAGCCTCTAAAAACAACCTATATGCAACGTCTATCCCTGCACCCAGTTGCTGCCCCAAAAGAGTGCTCCTGCTGGCCTCTCACTGAGAGCTCTTTGAATGTATGTCCTAGAAAGTTAACTCAAACTGGCTTAGATGAAAAAGAATCATATTGGCAGGAACAGCAGGAAGAATCAAAACAAGGGCCTCCCAACACTTCAAGATGCAATCCCTCTCCTTGGTTTCTGGGTTCACTCTTCAAACCTGTTTTCTCTAAGAGCCTGCAACAATGCTAACTTCAGCTCTGGGTTCAAACATGTATAATTACTACCCAAGAGGTAATGGTTTATTCCTCCAGCTGAAAGCGTAAAAATCCGGGCGCCTGGGTGGCTTAGTCGGTTAAGCCACTGCCTTTGGCTCAGTTCATTATCCCAGGATCCTGGGATCGAGTCCCACATCGGACTCTCTGCTCAGCAGAGAGCCTGCTTCTCCCTCTCACTCTGCCTGTCGCTCTGCCTACTTGTACTATCTCTCTGTCAAATAAATAAATAAAATCTTTAAGAAAAAAAGCTTCTTAAAAAAAAAAAAGAAGCATAAAAGTCCTTGAGAGCTCTGATTAGCCCAACATGGGTCACATATACATCCTTGGGCCAATCAGTGTAACCAGTGGAGTGAGGTGTGATGATTGGCCCAGCATTCTTGGTTGGTTGGTTGGTTTCTTCGTTGGGGGCCAGGATCTATTGGCCTGATCCTAGACCCAATTCACTGTACAGAAGAAGGTGTGGTTCCTTGGAAAAAGGGAGCAAAGCCGAGAAAGAGCTTAAGGGGTGCTGACAAGTCATGATAAAAATCTCCACAAAACCTCAATGTTTTGTGCAGATCCATTGATAATGGGTGCAAAAGAGCTTTTGAAAAATGGGTTTTGTTCAAACCTGGTGGTCATTTGCGAACACAGTCACTGATAGAGCTGAGAGGCCAGGTGGTGGGATGACCGAGCAGGGACTTAACGGGAGGCATGGTGGTTCGCAACTAGGAGTATGACCTAGGGTGTGTCACACAACCTCGCCAAGCTCAGCCCTAGAAGGAATAAAGGATGTCATGTGCCTCGAACAATGACTAAGGCTTTAGTACCTTCGTCCCAGCGTGTAGAATCACTGGGGAAGAAGAATTCAAAAGCCCAACTGTGAAAGTCTTTTCTAAAATGTCAGTAGCAGGAAACTTCAAAATGGAGCCTGAGCAGGAGCGCAAATGTCCAAGGGGGTGTGGGGGGAGACACTGATGCCAAATCAGCCTTGACCTGAAAAAAAAGTTTCAAGATACACTCCATATCAAAGAAATGCCAAAGGAAGGAAGTGAAGGAAATGTGAGCTCGGGTGGGCACTTTTTCCTGCTCAAGTCATTGCAACGCACCCAATGGGCATCCACTATGGTCTGGCGCCCGATCATGTGGTTTGCCACGTTGCCTCTTCATCATGCTGAAAGGTTTATACTCTTCTTAAATTAAAATAAAACCATTCAAATTTCAGTGTTATTAGGTGGCAAGACAGAGATGGACTGATTGACTTTGCAAGTCCCCACCGACAATCTGGCTGTGGCTTCCCGATGGCAGTCTCTCTCCAGTGCCAACATCCTCTCCGGCCTGAGCATCCCTCCGCTTCCTCTTTCCACCAGCGAGCCCAACAGGGCTGGAGAATACCTCCCGACACTTGGCTGCAGAGGATGGACTCTGGGGCCGGAAGAGCCGTGAGGGAAGGACCCGCCCGCAGATGCAGCCCTGGGAGGGCCCCGCTGACTACGTCCCCTCGCTCACCCGGCCCCTTACGGCGGCCAGCTGCCTGGCAAGGTGAGAGAGAAGACCGCGATGTGGGGAACATCAACACAAGATCATCCCAACCGGGGAGATGGCAGCTAGCAGCTCACGGGCTAGCTCTGGTCCCTCAGCCCCAAGTTAGAGCTGCTGGTGCTAGGCCAAGGTTAGAAAGGACAGGCCCCTCTTGGCCCAGCGAGACCTCCAGGGCACTGCCCAGACCACAAAGGATTTATCACACCTGCCCCAGAGGAAGTTCCTCCTCTAAAGGCTGTGCACTTCCGGTGGGGGAGGAGAGGTCTACGTGGTCAGACCTGCAAGCCCTCGGGCAGCCCGGGAAGCTACTTGGCTGCTTCCTTTGCCCCCAGGAGCTGTGGGGGCCCAAGAGCAGTGGCACAAAATCCACGGGAGTTGGTCCACATGGCTGTGCCTTTGCTCTTGAACTTTCTCCCCACCCCCTCCCTTTAATGAAAGGGAACTCTTCTGATTAATTTCTGGTTTCCTGTCATTGTTCCTGACTTGTCATCAATCTCAAGGTGTGCCAGGATGCTTTATATTTACTTGGAATAGCTTGCCTAGGCCTGCTGAGTTGGCAATCCTATTAGCAGGATTTTTTTTTCATTGTGTTTGTGAAATGAAATAAAATAAAAGGTGCCGTCTCCAGAGTATTCTTCCTGCCCATTTCTCTGCATGCTGTCATGTTCTGGGGAGATCATNCATTGTGTTTGTGAAATGAAATGAAATAAAAGGCACCGTCTCCAGAGTATTCTTCCTGCCCATTTCTCTGCATGCTGTCATGTTCTGGGGAGATCATGAGGTCTTCTGGGGTGGAGGGCAACCGTGCTTCTCTACTTTGGTGCCAAGAAGACCTGGGAGGAGGCATTGCTGGTCCAGCCAGATGCAGGTGGATCAAAGTCTTGCCTGCCTTTGATGAACCCAGAATCGTGGGGAGGGGCGAGGAAGAGATCCTTGGCAGGGCAAAGCAAAGAAGTCATGCTGCTGAAACCATGGCCAAGAGGCTGGCAGGCCAGCCAGGGGCTCCAAGGCAGGAAGGTGGGTTCCTACTTCTCGAGCAAGTAATTCAAGCTCCCTCTGAGGCTCACTTTCCTCATTTGCCAAGTAGACAGAACAAGTCCTGCCTCATAAGATGGACAGGAGGATTAAATGAAATCTCATATGTATAATGCTTTGGCACAAAGCCTAGTGCAGGGACGGCATCCAACAACTATTTTGGTCATTCCTTTTTTGGCATTGACATTCCAGAGTGCTGTATATTAGAACATGGCTCCTGGTGGCTCCGGGAGAGCCAGGGACCTTTTTATTTTTTGGCAGCGTGGGGGGGGTTGGGTGAATAATAAAGATTTGGGAAAGGCTCCAAGAGCCTGAAGCACACATAGGACTAAAGAGAGGAGAGGGCAGTAAGCCTCCTGAACCTGCTCCCAGGAGGTGATCTACGGCAGAGAAGCAAGAGGCAGAGGTGGTCTAGCACCTCCAGGTGGGGAGAACTCAAGGGTACTTCTCTGGGTCACAGAGCTCAGCTTTGCATTCGCCACGCTCCATGAATAGTCTTGTGTTAGAATTTACAGTAAGTCCATTCTTAGCTGGACTTCTTTGTGGCTGGCTTCTCCACCATGGTGAGCATGGGCTGTGTGCAAAATGAAGGGCTCCTTGATTCCCGTCTGAGAGAGAGTAAGAGAAAGAGCGAGACGAGAGTGAGTTCTCTGGTGAAAGGTTTGGAACAGTTGAAAGCAATTTTCATAGGAAAGGAAATGCTCCTACAAACTACCACTTGGCTGGAAATCTTGGTCCAATCCTGCAATGGAATATTACACGGTCAATAAAAAGGCTTGCATTTGAAAATGTCTGTGAAAAGAGCAGAGAGCACAGTTGCACATACTGTGTAATCTAAGCTATATTAAAATGCTATTTTTAATTTGGAAAATGAAAATACACCTTCTTACCTTTAGGTAATGGCTGGTGAAAGCTTTTCTCATCTTCTTCCTACTTCTCTATATTTTACTAATTTTTCAAACAGCATGTATCTTTATAATAATAATAATGAGGACAAGGGGAAGTAGGAGGAGGAGATAAAGAATGTTTTTTTTTTAGATTTTATTTATTTATTTGACACAGAGAGAGATCACAAGTAGTCAGAGAGGNTAATGATGATGACAAGGGGAAGTAGGAGGAGGAGATAAAGAACGTTTTTTTTTTTAGATTTTATTTATTTATTTGACACAGAGAGAGATCACAAGTAGTCAGAGAGGCAGGCAGAGAGAGAGGAGGAAGCAGGCTCCCTGCTGAGCAGAGAGCCAGATGTGGGGCTTGATCCCAGGACCCTAAGATTGTGACCTGAGCTGAAGGCAGAGGCTTTAACCCACTGAGCCACCCAGGCACCCCAAGATAAAGAACTTTTAAAGACCTTTCAAGCCTCCATGTATTGCCAGTTCTCATTTAAAATTGCACTTTCCCTTTCTCGGGAAGTCACTGGGGAGGGAGAGGGATAAAACAGTACCGGGTGACAGGTGTATAAGCATCAGACCCGAATCTACAATTGCAGGACCCAAGGCCCTTTCCCAGTCCTGCAGGGCACCGACAATGTAGGTAATTACACATCCTCGTGGTAACTGCCTTAGCAACTCATATGCCAGAAAAAAGAGAAGATCCACGAGGCCGGTCGGTTTCCAAAGGCAATCTTGTACAGAAGTCAGTATGTAGGGGCGCCTGCCTGGGTGGCTCAGTGGGTTAAAGCCTCTGCCTTCGGCTCCGGGTCATGATCTCACGGTCCTGGGATCAAGCCCCGCATCGGGCTCTCTGCTCAGCGGGGAGCCTGCTTCCCCCTCTCTCTGCCTGCCTCTCTGCCTACTTGTGATCTTTCTCTCTCTCTCTGTCAAATAAATAAATAAATAAATAAATAAATAAATAAATAAATAAATAAATAAATAAATAAATAAATAAATAAATAAATAAAATCTTAAAAAAAGAAGAAGTTAGTATGTAAAACAAGTTACAAAGGAGCCAGGCAACTTCCTGTGAGAGAGAGATGAAGGGGTTTCAACCATCCCCCTCCGTCACTCACATCCTCATCCCTCAGTCCTTCTTTGGATCTCTGTGCCTAGAAAAGAAATACAGCTAGAAAACCTCGTCGTGTTCAACTGGCCCATAATGTGGAGAACAGATGAGATGACGGTGGGGAGGTGGGGGGTGTTCTCTTTCTAAGTAATTGGTAAATACATTTTTGCTGAAAATTCATTTCCCTTTAAATAGCTCCATCCAGCTCTGTTTTAGCAACAAATAATAAGGCTGTTTTTGCCAATGTGTCCTCTGGGAAGGGTATAGGGTTCAACCTGCAAAAACATTTAAGTCTTCAATGTATCCAGTTGCTAACGCAGACCCTACAATTTATAAGACTGAACAGAAGCGTGATTACTAGCAGTTGATTGGGGCTTACAGTAAGTTGTAAGTTGTCCGCTCCTAGTGAGTTCTGTGCTTGGTTTCGGGGGCGGGGGCAGAGGTAACTCTTTTAGCTTTGTTTCTGCCTAATTGTCTCCTGGAAGAACAGATTGCTAACAGTTCTAGTTGTTGTTTTTTGACCCATGTGAGTTCGTGTTATGAGAACTTGCTTGCCAATATGATCTAAAATATGAAAGGCATGGGTCTTTTCAGCACTTTGATCATTTAACTTGATGTGGCACCTTGGTGAGGTCTAGAGCCTGGTGAATGGGGCGCTCTCAGTGGCTTTTAGACACATCTGCCTCTCGGTCTGTGTAGCCACTGGAGGCCTGAGTCATCCCTTTCCTCTAAAGAGGGAAGCCAGAGGCTGCAGGCAGCCTTTGTAAAACACGCCAGTGTGAGTGAGTGTGTATGCGGGCAGCTGTGTTCAAGGGGTCGCTGAGTGACTTTGTGCACAGCCCTGTGCTGGGGGGCCCCTCAAAAGAAAGGGTCCAGAGAGGTGCCAGTCTTTCCTGTTTCCCAAAAGCAGCAAGCACCTCCACTGAGGTCCTGCACTGGAACCGACAGCCCAGACAGTAAGGGAGGGCTCTGGAGGAAGACCCCCTCTCTCCCAGCTACTTCCTGGGTAACCTTGGGCCTGTTCTCCTGCCTCCCTGAGGCTGAGCACGCACATGGAAAATGGAGATGATCCCAGCAGCTTGTTAGGACGTCTTTTTACATAACCTCATTGGCTTTGTGATCATGTAAGCAAATGTTTTTCAGAATTACTTACAAATTATGCAGAGATGAAATAACATGAGATCCAGGGTTTGCTTTAAAATAATTCAGCAAAAACAAAGTGGGGGATGAGTCTATGTGCATCGGTTTCAAGAACAGGCAAAACTCATGTAGGGTGATAAAAATAAGATTGAGAATTGAAATGAAAATGAAATGAATAAAAAGAAATGAAAAACAGCAAGTGGAAAAGAGCACCAGAGAACTTTCTGGAGTGCTGAAAATGTTCTGTAACTTGATTTGAGTGATGATTACATGGGCATAATATTTGGCAAAACTCATCGACCGACAAATGGTTCAGAAAAATGTGTGTGTGTGTGTGTCTCTGTGTGTGTATAATGTATAATAAAGCAAATGTGGTAATTTGTTGCCATTTGGGGAATCTCTTTGAAGAGTACATGGAAATTTTTCATATTGTCTTTGCAACTTTGTGTATAAAATTATTTTACAGTACATTTAGAAACTCATTAAACTTCACACTTAAGATCTTTGCATTTACTGTACATACATTGTACACCAAATAAGAGTTAAAAATCATATGTAGCAAAATCTTGATAAATGCTGAATCTGAGTGAGGTGTATGGAGGTTTTTTATATTGTTCTTTCTACTTTTGTGTATATTTAACTATTTTTATAAGCCAAAAAGAAACAAAATTAAACCTTAAAAACAACCAAAATAGCCATCGAGTTCCTGGCCCTGTGCCCAGCACCGGGGGGCTTCCCCCTCTGAGGATAGCCCATCAGAGCCCCCCACACCCTTCTTCTTGGGTGGTATGGAAATTATATGAAGGTCATATACTGATTCTGGCATTGCCTGTGACCGTGCTTGACAAGATACACACTTCAAACTGGTTTTCTCTGTCCTTCAACTAAAACGACGTGAAACAAATGGCCAGACAATACTGGGTCTACACATCTTTTCCAAGCTCCCACTCATGGTGAGCCCCTTTGCCCGAGTGTCTTCCTCCCTCAGAAGCTGTGTTCAAAGTAGCCCCCATGATGGCAAAGCCAAGACGCAAAGTCAAAGAGGTCAAAGCCAGAGACATGTAAATACCTTGTAAGACAAGTGGGAACCACTCTGGATCTAATTTCACTTTGGCAAGGTAAACATTTACCGTGGCCGAGGCAGAGGGAAAAAGTGAGGGCAGGTGACCTTTGAAGTGAATCAGACACATGTCTTAAGAAAGTCTCCATTTTTATGAGGGTGGCCGTTGCCTGCTCCCAAGGGCTCAACCGGAGGACTGACCCAGAAGCATGGAGATGGGGGTACCGTTCCCAGCTGCATCACTGCTGATGATGTGACCTTGGGTGTCACCGCCTCCTACACGGGCTTCTTTCCTCCCTCCACAAATGAGGACTTGAAGCTAAGGAGCTCTTGGATACGTTCCAGCTTTGTGATTCTTTAAAACAGACATCGAGCCTCGGGCGGAGGACTCTGGGTCAGGGAACAAGCCTCGCGTGCTTCCAGGGCCCCAGTAGGAGACAAGTAGGTACGCAGGCAGGACAGAGACTGCAGGAAAGATACCGGGTGTGGCCGAATCTCCCCAAGTTTTCAGAAACACTGAAAATCTAGATTTTTCTGTCCTATCTCCTGATTTTCAAGTGATAGTAACTAATTCAAAAAATTTTTATTAATTCTAAATGAACCTAACAAAAATATTTGTGTTTTTTTTTTTAAGATTTTATGTATTTATTTGACGGAGAGAGACACAGCAAGAAAGGGAACACAAGCAGGGGGAGTGGGAGAGGGAGAAGCAGGCTTCCCACAGAGCAGGGAGCCCAATGCCGGGCTCAATCCCAGGACCCTGGGATCATGACCTGAGCCAAAGGCAGACACCCAAAGACTGAGCCACCCAGGTGCCCCTAACAAAAATATTTGTGAACTGAATTAAGTCCCTGGGCTGGCAGAATGGGCCTTTGGTGTGGCGTCGTGGTCTCCTGGTGGGGGGCGTGCTGGATTTCTGTCTCCAGTCTTTTCAACATTAGGGTTTCATGGCTGCCTAAGTCTCAGAACTCATCTCCTCAAGACTGAAGGTAAATATTAATGACACATATTTCTAGCACTTTTTACCATAATCTACAGTAAAATACCCATTTTACATCTACCAGGGGTCATACACATACACATCCCTACACAAAACTGAACGAAAACATTTACAAAATAAAACTTGTCCCTCATACAAGCAATGCCTTCTTATATTTTCTATTCCATTTTTGAAAATTTTGGTGACAACCTATTAAACTGACTTCATGGGTCTTGTTGGGAAAACATTGCTTTAGGGTCTGCATTTCCCAATTCGCATTTAAGTCTCCTTCGTACCTTATGAGGTAGGAATATTATTATGCCCATTTTACAGAACAGAAAAGTGAATCTCAAATTTCACACACCAGATCTGATTTTCTTTCTTCTATTCTTTTAATCGAGAAAAGCAAGAATGAGATGAATTAGAGGACTCCAAAGGTCAAGGTCAGAAAGGAAAAGTCCAGAGGCAAAGCAATCCAGGAGGACCTAGTGGGGGGGGGGATGGAAAAGTAAAGCAGGAGGATTAAGGCTGTATGTGCTGGGCCATGCAATTTAAAGGCTCTCTTTTGTCTGTACTATGGAATCCACCGGAAATTCTGTGTGGCTCCTTGCACCATGGGTAAGTGGCTTCTTCAAGGAGGGGCCAAGATCATCACCCAGGTGGCTCCTGCAGACTCAAAGGGGATGACAAGGTTGCTAATGTCTAGGTCACTTTTATGAACTTGAAATTCCGGCTCCAGACTTGTAGGGGTGGGTGATTGGTGGTTGCAGTGGGAGAGAGAATGGGTAGCATTCAAAACCGGATCCCTGTGACCATCAAGGCTGTCCTGGGAAACCTCACCACTCAAATCTACTACCTCCCAGTTCATTACGAATAAACCGACAAATGTTCCATGTTTTCTCCATAGGCAATTGTCAGAGAGGACAAGAGACACATGGGATATCAATGGGGGAGATTGGGGTTTCGTTGTTTTTTTTTTTTTTTAAGCTTGTTTTATTTACTGGAGAGAGAGAGTGTGTGCACACAAGGGAGAAGGAGCAGCAGAGGGAGAGGGAGAAGCAGACTCCTCACTGAGCATGGAGCCCAATGCAGGGCTCCCTCCCAGCACCCCAAGATCATGAACTGTACTGCAGTCAGATGATGAACTGAGTCACCCAGGCGCCCCAGAGATTTGGTTTCTTAAGACTGGTAAACTTGGCTCCCAGTTGGACCAGTTGGCCTAATACTACTTTCTCTGTTCAATGCAGCAATCTGGGCTAGAGCAGGCAGCCCAGCAACACCCTGGCTGACCTGGCCCGGCCCAGCACGGCTCTGCACAGCCTGGCCTGTCTTCGCTGGCAGCACATTTGGGCTGTTGGGTCTAGGATGGCTAATTCTAGCCCCATCACCTGTGTGTCTCTTTCCTTCGTGTCCTGTACCTCCAGATTCCTCAAGAGAACCAGTGGAGGTGAGTGTTGTGTAGATAAAGTCCAGAGCAATGATTTCCAACACGGCATTGGGTGGCTTTCTGCCTTCTCCAAGGTGTGTGGTACAAGCACCATTGCTGGGTCATGTTTAAAGCCAGGGAGTCTTAGATTAGCATCTCCAAAGTCAATTAAGAAAGCAATTTCTTCCCTTGGTTTGTATTTGTATATTATTAATGAACTACAAGACCTCCTTGTGCGGTAAATTAGCCTAGGTAACTGGGGAGCAGAGTGCAAATATTTTTTTCCCCTTAATGGCCCTGAACATTCATCTCATAAGGAGAAAACTCTATACAAGCGCAAGGAGGGCTCCCTGTTCCGGCAGCTGAGGAAGCACACAGGAGCGGCTCTGATAAATATTGATGTTTGTTTATCCAAATGTCACAGACCATCCTGGCAAGCTGCCAGCCTCTCCCACCCTTGGCTGCTGTAACTGACGGCACTTATTATGCAAGGAGCAGATATAGGAAACCCCAACTGCCTTTGCCGAAAAACATACAGCCTTTGTTTCCTGAACACACACACACACACACACACACACACACACACACACACAGGCACGCACATACACATGTAGAGAAACCAGTTGTCCCGATGTACAAGTGTGAGGAATGGGACCAGAAACCCTGTGTCCTATCTTTCCCCAAAGGGAGAAGTATACACTCCTGGGTACAGAGAGAATGGCCACAGGAGGATCTGGGCCCCTGCAGTAAATCGCTCAGGGCTGTGTGACTGCCACCCTCGAGGGCTGCTTTGTCACAAAATCAGGGCCGTTAAGAACTAAGCTATGCTACGTGTGAGTCCCAGAGCATTAGCATGGAGATGCTTAAAACCACCAAGCTGCTAAGTCACCATTGAGTTCCTGAGCCCCAGCCAAGTCCAAGGCGGTGCGAACAATACCCCTCATTGAATCCCATTCATCTATTTCATTTTTTAAAGATATTTATGTATTTATTTATTTCCCTCCTGTGCACGAGTGGTGGGGGGTGATGGGGAGAGCAGAGGCGGAGGGAGAGGGAAAGGGAGAAAGAAAGGGAGAGAATCTGGGGTGCCTGGGTGGCTCAGTCGTTAAGCGTCTGCCTTCGGCTCAGGTCATCATCCCAGGCTCCTGGGTCCGAGTCCCCCATCGGGCTCCTTGCTCAGCCAGGAGCCTGCTTCTCCCTCTGCCTGCTGCTCCCTCTACTTGTGCTCTGTCTCTCTCCTGTCTCAAATAAAAATAAAATCAAGAAAGAAAGAAAGAAAGAAAGAAAGAAAGAAAGAAAGAAAGAAAGAAAGAAAGAAAGAAAGGAGGGAGGGAGGGAGGGAGGGAGGGAGGGAGGAAGGAAGGAAAGAAAAGAAAGGGAGGGAGCGAATCCCAAGCAGACTCCGTGTTGAGCGGGATCCCACAACACTGAGATCATGACCTGAGCCAAAACCAAGAGTTGGATCCTTAACCTACTGAGCCACCCAGGCACCCTCTCCCCCAATCTATTTCTAAGCTACATGGTTCATCTTCAAAATGCTTGAGGACTAAAGCAGAGTGTAAATGAGTAAGGGCCGTGTATTCATTCCTTTCATAAATACTGATTGACTGCTTAGCATGTGAATGCCAGGTGCTAGGCACAGAGCAAACACGGAAAAGACCCCGTCCCTCGAAGCGCAGCATCTAGGGGGCAGACGGACGGGGGGCGGGGGGAGCAAGGCCCTCTAAGGCAGGCCCCGAGAGAGAGAAGCACCCAGGCTCCCAGGACTCACAGGAAGGAGTGGCCCATGCCGAGTGGTCAAGAGAGCACCCTGGGGAGAAGCCACGGGCTCCCTACTCCTTCCTCCGCTTCTCCCCGCGTGATTCCTGCTGGCGGGGGTGGGGGTGGGGGTGATAAACTCACTCCTCCGGGAGGCCTGTGCAGGACTGGCGGACGTCTGAAGGGAGAATCCCAGGTAGACATCTCCCCAGGCCCCGACTCCCATCTTCTTCTAGCGACAAGATAAAAGAGAACGAAGTGGTTCCTCCTTTCAGCATTTTCTTTCTTACAGAATCTCCTGTCTTGTGTCTGTCCGGGCTCCTTTACCCCGCGAGCTCCCTCCTACGGTCTAGATGGTGTGGACACAGGGAGCCCCGAGGGCCCTCAGGGGGGCGGGGGAGGCGCGGGGCTCCGATCACACCCTGCGGAGACCAGCACGGGGTCGGCCTCTGCCCCCGCGGAGGGCAAAGACCCAGAGCATCGCTGCCTGGTGTCGCCGTCCGCATGAGTCCGCGGGTCCGCGTGTATACACAGAGCTCTCATTTACGTTTTATGGGTTTCCAGCTGGATGGCGTCATGAACATCTGCACGCAGGGTTCTCTTCGCCTGGAAGATCGCCCACCCCCCGCCCCCCATCAGCTTCCTCTGGTTAACCACCCACTCACCCTTCAGATCTCCGGAAATGCGCCTCCTCGGAGAAGGCTTCCCTGACCCCTTGGGCTAATTGCCTGAGTTATTCACTGTCATGTGCCAGATACTTCTCCGTGACCTTGGGATCGTTGGCAATGATTCACTCACCTGCTTCATTTCCTTTGATCTCTGTCTCTCCCACGGCCATAGGCTCCATGTGAGAAGCACATGTCCAGGTCATTGCCTGCTGTCATCCTAGCTCTGGCTCAAAGTCCAGCCCCTCAGAAGCACTCAACTAATTCCCTCTGAGTTGTGAGTGAAGTTCAAGGAATAGGACTCTCCCTGGACCCCGTTTCTCCTGGTACGCCGCACTCCGGCCTGGCTTGGACTTCTGTTTGGTCTGAAACTTTGCTTTGGGGATCAAACACATTCTAAGCAAAGTCCTTCAACCTCCAAATCTCTCCTGTGCCACTTGGCCCAAAGGAGCCTTTCCAAGGCAACAATGAGAAAAAAACAGGAATTCTTAAAAATTGAGATTTGAGTCCAAAACAAACCAAATATTTTACTGATAATAGCACACATTTTTTGTTTCAGAAGACTACAATAGAATAAAAATCTATAATGCTTTTGTTCCAGAAGATTAACGTCGTGTTTCGAGCAGGAAGGGAATCTAATGGACAGCTTTTCTTTCACTTTTCCCCCCTCAGTGATATGATGTGGTCACACCCGAGAGAGGGGTTTGAGGAGACAGAAGTTTAGAAGGCTCAGAACACTGTCTAAATGCAGTAAGGAAGATCTAGAAAGAAGGTCAGAATCTCTCTGACCTATCAAGTTGGTGGATAGATGGAGATTGTCCTTCACACTGTCTTTGGCATTCAAATAAGAACCTTCCAGGGTCTCTACCAGCAGCCCCCTTACCCTCAAATGAGGGCCCCTGAAACTCAAGATCTCACCCCTGAGCAAGAGTTGATTTGGACCCGGGCTGAGAGATTCTGTCCCCTGGAATTTAGAATCAAGCCACAGAGATACCTTTTGGCCCGTTAGGTGCTTCAAATGTGCTGTGAGGATAGGTCAGTTTGACGGTGACTGTTTTGGCCACATGCACAGAGAACCAGAAAGAGCCAGCCTGCAGGCAGAGAGAGAAGATGATAAGAGAGGAGAGGTCAAGTACCACAGACAAGAGAGCCTCCCACTCCCACTTTTCTACATTCTGGTCCTTGATCCTCATGAGGCCAGCCTGAACTTCCTGTCCTCAGAACCCACGATAGCCCCCATGTCCTCCTGGAAAGTACCCTCTCTCCACCTTTCCTGTTGCCAACGTTAACCTGACTGCCTTTCTGTCCTCTTTGTGTTAGTTTTCTGTGGCTGCCATCACACATTACCACAAACTAGGTGGCTTAGAACAACAGAAAACAATTCTCTGACGAGCCTGGGACCCAGAAGTCTGAAAAGGTGTCAATAGAGAGCCACACTCCCTCCAAGTCTCTAGGGGAGAATCTTTAATTCCTTCAGCTCCTGACGTTCCATAGCTTGTGGCTGCATCCCTCCAACCTCTGCTTCCACCTTCCCGTGGCCTTCTTCCCTTCTCGCTGCATCTTTTCCTCTTCTGTTTCTCCTAGGGACAATGGTCATTGGATTTGGGGCACACTTGTTGAATCCAGGATGACTTCATCCCAAGATCCTTAACTTAATTGCACCTGCAAAGACCCTTTTACTAAATGTGGTCACATTTGTAGGCACCAGGGGTCAGGACTTGGCCATATCTTGGAGGGAGGGCATTCCCCTCACTTGACCTTGTAGTGCGCTAAGCTCCAGGATAAGTTGACCAGATATTCCTTAGTGTGGGTGACCAGCAGTTTCAGAGCCCACAACACAAACTCTTCGTAGAGCCTCGAGGATACATATGCAAATGAAAACCAATTTCCCTTTTTTGTGTCAAAAGTGCCTCGTGGCAGTTTGGTTTTGAATATTTGGGGATGGCGTTAAGCCTTAGTCTGTCATGACTGTAGTGACTGTCTTCTTTAGCCTCTTTTTGGACCTTTATTAGTGATAATACAGTTAAACTGTTAAACTGTCATGAATCGAGCATTCGTCGGGTACCAGACACTGTACTTGGCTCTTTATGGGGAATCACACTGAATCTTCTCTGCAGTGTTCTGAGGGCAGAATTATTATCCCCAGAAGTTGTACCCAAGTTGGTCTGGTACCAAGTTGATGTTTTTCATTAGGGTGACAGTTTTGGTGGTCTGGCACACTTGAGGGCTGCGGAGATTAGAAGGAAGAGGACGACCTAATACGGGCATCACCTACTCTGTGCCAAGCAGTGTGTTTGCTGCTTCCCATTTGTCATCTCATTTGATCTTTGCAGCTCCTCCGTGAGAGAGAGGGTGCAGAAATGAGATGAAGGCTACTCGCACTTAGCTGGGGTTTCCCGCTGCCATAACCTGCTGAGTCAGTGGGACAACATATTCCCAGATGTTCCTGCCTCTCAGGGCCAAGGGGCATGAGCCTCTACAGATCTGCTCATAATAACTTCCAGAAATAGGACACAGGTAGACACCGGAGGGGCAGGTATAAACATAAGGCCAGAAAGTACCTCCTGAATTAGAATCTCTTTTTTTTCCCCCAAAGATTTTATTCATCCATTTGAGAGAGAGAGCATGAGCAGGGAGAGGGGCAGAGGGAAAGGGAGAAGCAGGCTCCCCACTGAGTAGGGAGCCCGGCTCCGGGCTCAATGCCAGGACCCTGGGTTCATGACCTGAGCCAAAGGCAGATACTTTACCAGCTGAGCCACCCAGGTGCCTCTAGAATCTCTTCTTGCTTGCAAAGCTGCTGATACCACTTCCCCAGCGATTGGCCTGGCTGGGAACTCTTCCCCAAAGAGGAGGCTTCTCTTGGCACATGTTTTGTCTTCCCAATTTTCCGCCCCAATCCCAGGAAAGGATTTCCTTTCCAAAGCATCACCCTAGGCTCAGAGTTTCCATCCTCCTCGTTCCTCCTCTCCCCCTCCGAGCTGAGGACACACAGCTCAGCTAAAGATCACAACCAACCTTCCCCCCATTATTGTTCTTCCTTCAGCTCCATCCCCACAGTCACCTAAGGGGGCCGCCAGGGTGTCATTCTCAACTCCCCTCTGCCCAGGGCCATCAGCCCTCAAGTCCTGCCCCCCTTTCTCCACCCCCTGTGGCTTCTTCTCTCCACTAACCGTCACTGCCCTGGATCAGGTCCCCAGCCTGTCTTTCCGGGGCTCAGTCTGATCTCCCTAACCTCCGCCAGCTCTTGATTTGATCTTGCTTTTCTTTCGTTTTCAACCCTGTGATGGTCCCCCCATTAACCCACAGCAGTGGTTTTCAAGATGTGTCTGGAGGGACCCCAGTTTAATGAGTCTCGTTGGGGTTTTAATGAACCCAGTAAATGAAATTCTGCTAAGTTTTGAACACATTGAGAGATACAGGGCTCCAATGGATGGAAAGGAAAATATCACCTTTATTACTGGTAAAGCTACACTGAAGGATATGGCTTAGCTTTGTCCAAATAGCATGAATTAAACCACAGAGGCTCTGAGCAGCACAAACACCCCTCCTTCTTGAAAAGTGATTGTTCTCTGAGAGGAGTGTTCCTGTGTAGGGATCAAGGAGTATGAATTCATGTGCAAACCCAGAATCAGACTCTTCTAAAGGTGGTCAGGCAGCTTTTCCCAAAGTGTGTCCACGAACACTAACCTGGGAAAGAAAGGATCTGGAAAGAAAGCGTTCCATGATCAAATGGCTCTAGAGAAGTCTGCACACTACGTTCTTCACTGAGAATCACAGCACCTGTGAGCATATTAGAGGTTTCCAGATCTGCAGCAAGGAAATCAGACTGATGTTCACCAGAGGTCAGTTCACTGTTTCCTGAAGTTATTCGATGAAAAAACCCTTTGGAAGTGGTGGCTTTCTTTATATTTCCATGTGAAGGAAACTCGGTCAGAGTAAGGCTCTTGGCCTCTCTCTCTCTCTCTCTCTCTCTCTCTCTCTCTCTCTCTCTCTCTCTCTCTCTGCTCCCTTGGGAGAAGGAGGAGGACTGACGGCTGGAGAATGGAGTAGGAGGGAGTGCAGCTCAGGCCCTCCCCTCCCCCTTCAAGTAGAGTTCTCCTAAGTGAAACTTTGTGTTCATTTTCGTTGCTTCTAGCAGACTGGGGCTTTAAAGTCTCTCCCGAAACTTTGTGGTTTTGACAGTAGAATGAGCAGTTAGGAATGCTTTTGTTAAAAAGTTTATGACTGAAATAGAGGGTATGAGAATTCTCAATTACATAACTGGAGTGCAGTTTGTTCAAGCTTTACTATGACCTCTGAGCTCTGAAAAAAAAGAGGGGGCTATGTGTGGCCATTGGGAGTGGCTTTGTGATTAAAGAAATATGAAGTCTTTTGAAGAGTCCTTTGCAAAGGAGAGACCTGTGGAACAGTTTCAAAGTAGAAGATTCCTAACCTTCACATTACTTTGGAAATATGTGCTGGTTTTGTTCATTAAAGTACATGAACAGAGGGTGAAATGTGGTGGGAAACCGTTCTTGGTCACACACAATTTGGCTTCTCTTCTTTAAGAAAGGGCTCCAGCCCCGATCTCCACCCCCATAAACATTTGAGGTCACTGAAGAACGTGGAAGAAGAAAGGTCTGCCTAGCTAAGCAATTTTGTGGGAAGAATCATATACTCATCAGTCTTGATCTTAATTATTCTCACTCTGATGGGAACAACTGTAAAAAGGCACATGGTCTAAACTGGGCAGGATTGATGTTCTCAGCCAGCTCATGAATTGTCTCCAGGCCAGAGATATTTTGGTCTGAGACAGGAAATGAGACAGTGAGGGTAAAAACATCTGAAAGACATGAACATCTTCCACTAATTGATCCAAAGGTATTAGAGGACGTAATGAGCCCAAGTGTGGTTTGAGGAAAGCAGCATTAGTACAAATCAGAAGAGAATTTCCTTGGGGGTTGAATGAGCGTCTAGGTCAATTCCTACAGAGTTCCAAGAAAAGAGGAGTTTTGACCATCGGTTTATTTGATCAATGCATTCAGGCCCTCAAATGGACTTCTTTTAAATATGTATGCATAACCCTGACACGACTCTTAATAAACAGTTACTTGTCAATGAATCCAATAATGGTCAAAGCTCCTGTTTAGTTTGTATGAGAAAAGCATACACACAGGTCTGCCTTTCTGGGTTAACGGTTATAAAGCTGGAGTGTGCCCTTCTAGCCACAGGAGTTCACATATACGAGATGTATGTAAATCATTCATTCAACACGCTTTGAATTCCTGTGTCTGGAATAATAAAAACAGCTAAGATAGAGTCCCTGACTTCTAGAAGCACAGTCTAGTTGGAGTGACAGGTGTACTAGCTAATTAAAGGACCTGTAGAGTGACAGTTAAGAACAGAAGAATGTCCTGAGAACAGTGAGCTCCAAAGGAATGTGTGTCAGGGGAGGGGATAGAGAGTCTTCAAGAATAAAGGGCGAGGGTGCCTGGGTGGCTCAGTTGGTTAAGCCGCTGCCTTCGGCTCAGGTCATGATCCCAGGGACCTGGGATCGAGTCCCGCATCGGGCTCCCCACAGAGCCTGCTTCTCCCTCTCCCTCTGCCTGCCGCTCTGTCTACTTGTGCTCTGTCAAATAAATAAATAAAATCTTTAAAAAAGAAAAAGAATAAAGGGCGAGTCTGGCAGGAAGGCAAGTGCACTCCATCATGAGAGAACTGTTTATGCAAAGGCCCTGAGGTATAAAGTCTCAGTATTCAGGGTACTGTTCATGACTAGACATGAGAAGTATAAGAACAGAGAGAGAAGACATGTAAAATGAAGGTGAAGAAATGTAGGGGGAGCCCAGATCTTCCACCCAATGATTCAGATAATATTACTGATACCTATTATGTATCTGGTAGATACTGTTTGTTGGAGCAGCAAACAAGACAGAAGCAGTTCCTGCCCTCATGGATGAAGTCTGCATTCTGATGGAAGATTCAGAGAATAAATAAGTTGATAAACCATTTCAGAAAGTGATGAGGGCTATGAAGGAAACAATCAGGGAGATGAGACACAGTGATGGGGTCAAGGAGCAGCTTGGAAAGCATGGTCTCGCAAGACCATTTAGAGATGATGGCTTTGGAAGACCTGAAGGATGGAAAGGCCAGAGGTGAGGACTGAGGCCCCAAATCTGGAGGTCCCTATCATTTAGAGGACACAGAGAGAGGAAGAAGAAGCAGCAAAGAAAACCACGAATAAGGATTTAAGACGTAAATTGGGAGGGCAGAGTAATGAAATCCAAGGAGAAAAAGGAGTATGAAGAGAAGATAAGCCTCCACTACCCTTATTCAGTTTTCATTTGATATATGAAAAATAAATGGTTATCAGATTCCCAGGTAAAGATAGTGGATTGACCCCAACCATCTAATTTGATTCCTCTTCAAATGTCATTGAAAACCGCATTAAGGGATTTTTGTCGTTGTTAGACCTAAACCCACAAGGACAGAGACGGTAGACTGGGAGACAACATAAAAATTCTGGAAAGCAGACAGATGAGTGTCAACTGACTTAACAGACAGAGAGAAGCAGTGGGGAAAGCTAAGAGCCAACCCGATAGAGTGGAATACAGGAAGAAAATTCAAGAGACTCAGCAAGTGGTGGCATCAATAGCACCAGTAATGAGGGTGAAGGTGGGGAGATTAAAATGAGGAGGACTGCTTGAAAGCTGTTTGAGAAATAGATTCTTCTACCACCCCACCCCCCAGCCCCTGGCAGAAGAAGGGGGTGTGATCCTTGAAGGAGTAAAACATAGCAGAGGGCAGGAATGCTGTAGTAAAAACGTGTATCACTAATAAGTGTGTGCATACCATTCACGAGATTCCTCCTGATTTCTGCACTCATTCAGTGCCCAGAACCCTGACATTCTGGTCTTTACCTTCAAGGGAGGAGCACCAAAGAGCATTCTCTGAGGAATCTGACTAGCCCCAGACAAAATGTCTAAGGAAACAACATAAACAGGTCTCCTGGGTGCCTCAGGTGGTTGGATGTCTGTTTCTTGGTTTTGACTCTGGTCATGATCTCAAGATTGTGAGATTGAGCCCCATGGCGGGCTCCACACTGGACATGGAACCTGCTTAGGATTCTCTCTCTCTCCTTCTCCCTCTATCCCTGTCCCCAAGCCCCACTTATATGCGTGCTTTCTCTCTCTCTCTCTTTCAAAAAAGGAAAGAAATGAAAAGAAAAAGAGACAACATAAGCAATTACCCCAAGAATGGCTGACTCGGATTAGTCTATAGCAAAGCTCAAAATCTACAAGGTTCCCAAAACACTCAAAGATCCCATCAGCTTTTTTGGCCAACCTCTCTTAAATATGTGCAGACAACCAAGGATTGCCTGACTGCTGAAAAAGGGCTTTAATATAAAAGTAGGGCCTAAAATAAATAGAAAAAATAAAAGCCTTAAGGAAACTATGAAGAGAGAAGACAACTTTAAAAATGACCCTAACTCGGAGAGTAAGAAGACATTGCAATCATGATATGAGAGCTGGAGTCTATGAAAGTGGGGAGGAGAAGCATTCAAAGGACAGGGGGAAAAAAATCTCTGAGAAATTAAAAGCACTGAGTCAGAAATTAAAACCTCAACAGAAAGCTTGGAAGATAAAGTTGACAAGCACTCCTAGAGGAGAAAAGCAAAAAGAATTAAAAAGTTACAGGGAAAAGGGGAGAAAATTAGTTGAACAAACAAGGGGATCCAATCTCTGAACAAGAGTACTGGGAAGAGAAAACCAAGAAACTTAAGGGAAGGAAGCCATCATCTGAAGGACATGCTTTTGGTTGAAAGCCTAGGAGTACTGAGCACAAAGGATGAAAATAGACTCTTATTAAGCATATTAGTGTAACATTTCAGAACTCCAGGAACAAAGAGAAGATCCTATGGGATCCCATGGGGCAAAACAATATAGAATAAAAACAATCTCAGATTTGCTAAAAACAACACTATAAGGCAGTGGAGACATATCTTCCAAATTCTGAAGGAAAATTATTTCTCTACCCAGTCAAAACATGAATCAAGTATGAGGACAACATAGAGACATTTTCATATATGGAAGTTCTCAAAATTTTATCTCCCACACAGCTTCTTTGGAAGGTCCTAGAAAATGTGCTTCATCAAAATTAGGGACTAGAGAGGAAGACATGAAAGATGGAAAAAATGGAGATCCAAAGTAGGAGACAGGTGAAGGCAATCCAAGATGGTGGCTGAGGAAGGACCCTGGGTGACACTATGGACCGGATATAGAGCATGACTAGTTCTGATCAGAGCCCATCAGAAGTCCCTGGTAAGGATACTTTCAAGAAGATGATGTGAATGAATGTACTGAGAGGCAGTGGAGATAACTGGCAGAGAGATAAGAGTTCAATTAGTATTAAGTACTTAGGAAACTAAGGAAATGATAAAACAAAAGAATTACTCCCAAAGAATATAAAAAGTTACAAGGAAAAGGAAAAATACTTATTTTACTACCTGAGTCAACTCAAAACGGTTATATTTGATCTCATTAATATTAAAGCTGAATATTAACCTAACCAAAGTGGATCGTAATTTTAGTGTGTGAAAAGGACTGTAGGAGAAGAAAAGAGTAATCTTCTTTTTCTATATGAAGACCTTAACAGGTAATTTCTAAAACTGAAAAAAAACTTAAAGTAGCAATACAAGCCCATTCTTAGAGATATGGAAGTAAATACTAAAAGTATCAACATACCATGAACAGGAAAGAACTTCCAAAGTCTGATAAAAGGCATCAACCAAAGACCCACAACTAAGATCATACTTACTGAGGAAAGACTAAATGCTTTCCTCCTAAGGTCAGGAAGAAGAAAAGGGTGTCTGCCCTTGCCATGTCTATTCAACATGTCTATTCAACACTGTACTAGATATTCCAGCCCAGCCAATTAGGTAACAACAACCAAAAAAAGGAACTGAGATTAGAAAGGAAGAAGCAAAACTACATCTGCAGATGACATGATTGTGTACATAGAAAATAAGAAGGATTCCACTAAAAAACACATTTGAGTTAACAAACAAGTTCAGCAATACGGTAGGATACAAGATCAATGTACTAAAACTAGGTGTGTCTCTATACACTAGCAATGAATAACCTGAACATGAAATAAAGAAAACAATCCCGTTTATAATAACATAATAATAAAATACTTAGGAATAAATTGAACAGAAAGATACAAGATAGCCACATTGAAAAACACAGACAATTATTGAAAGAAATCAAAGAAAATCTAAATAAATCGGAAGACATCCCATGTCCATGGAACAATAGATTTAACATTGTTAGGATGGGAATTATCCCAAAATTGATCTACAAACTCAATGTAATCCCTGTCGAAATCCCAGTTGCCTTTTTGAAGGCAACATAAATTGACAAGCTGATCCTAAAATTCATATGAAAATTCAAGGGACCCAGAATAGCCAAAATCAATTGGAGGACTCACGCTTCCTGATTTCAAAATCAGCAAAACTACAGTAATCAAGACAGGGTGGTACTTGCATAAAGATAGAGATATAGATCAATAGAGTAGAATTTAATGTCCAGAAATAAAGTTCCACATTTATGGTCAATTGATCTTTTAAGAAAGAATACAAGACAGTTCAGTGGGGAAAAAACAGTCTTTTCAAAAAATGGACAACTGGTATCAATATGCAAAAGAATGAAGTTGGACACCTACCTCACACCTTATGCAAAAATTAATTCAAGATGGATTATAGACCTAAATGTAACAGCTAAAACTATAAAATTTCTAGAAGAAAACATAGGAGTAAATCTTCATGACCTTGGGTTAGGTAATGATTTTTTAGATATGATATCAAAAGCATAAGCAACAGAGAAAAAATGGACAAATTCAATTTCACCAGAATTAGAAACTTTTATGGTTCAAGGACACCATCAAGAAAGTGAAAAGAAAACTCACAGAATGAGAGAAAATATTTTGCAAATCATATATCTGGGAAAAGACTGGTATCCAGAATATATAAAGAACTCTTACAACTTAACAAAGATAAGTAGCCTGATTTAAAATAGGCAAAAAATTTTTACTGACATTTCTCCAAAGAAGATCATTATTAGACATTAAGAAAAATGGACATAAAAACTGTAATGAGATATTATTTCACAGTCACTAAGATGATTGAAATAAAGACAACAAATAATGGTGAACAGGAAGAGAAATTGGAACACTCATACACTGATATTGGGAATGTAAAATGATGCAACTGCTTTATAAAGAGTCTAGCAGTTCCTCAAAAGGTTAAACATATGAAACCCAGACTCGTAAGCACATTTCTAAAAGAAATGGAAATATATGTTCATAAAAAACTTGTACACAAATGTTCATAGCAGCATTATTCATCATACCAAAAAGTAGAAATGATCTAAATGTCTAATAGCTGATAAATGCGTAACACCAACTGTATATACGAGCAATGGGATATTATTTGACCACAAAAAGAATGAAGTATTGAACTATAACAAACGAATCTTGAAAACATCATGCTAAGTGCAAGAACCCAGTAACAAAAAAGAAAACCACATGTGATTCACTTCACATGAAATACTCAAATTAAGCAAATATGTTAAGACAGAAAGGGATTAGTGGTTGCCTAGGGCAGAAGTGGAAGGAAATGGGGAATAATTGCAAATGGGTGCGGGGATTCATTTTAAGGTATTGCAATGTCCTTAAATTATATTATTGGGATGGTAACACATCTGAATACATTACATGTATCTGAATACATTAAAAACTAATCAGTCATACACTCTCCACGGGTGAATTTTATGGTATGTGAAAAATATCTCAATCAAGCCAAAATCTCATTAATCATAACAATTTGGTAAAACACAAACATATTGTAAATATCTTCATAACCCTACAATGTGTTTCCTCAACTTACTAATCAAGGCCCTGTTGGCACTTTCTCAACTTGTAGTGACCTTGTAAATTTCGTTGGTTTTCAAAAGTAAGATAAGACAAGTCAACATTCTGTAGTTGGAGGGAAGAGGTCCTCCAGAGTTCAGGGTCAGGTGTTACCCAATAGGAAAGCATAAGTCAGCAAGTGTTGCTTCACATCTTATAACCTAACACTTTTACACATGCTTAGCTATTGGACAGTCATAATAAGACTTGTCTTTGGGGGGAACCTGAAGAGTAAGCCAAAGAAAGATGCTTAATCAGAGGCCCTCCCGAATTTTTCTTTGCTGATGTTAATTACTTAGTTCTTCTGGACGTGCGGTGAAAGGGAGCAGACAGCCAATATGACATGGTGGTCACCAGGCCAAAATCTGGACACAGATGAACCTGGCTTGGAATACTACCCCTGCCACTTAGTAGCTGTGTGACCTGTGCAAGGTTCTTAGCCTCCCTGTGCCTCCATTTCCTCTCTGTAAAATGAATTCTATACTTAGCTCTGTTTTTATTTGAAGGCTTATCCTATAGTAGGATGCCCATTAAGAGTACCTTTATTTTTTAAAAGACTCTTAGTAGGCACTTATGAGTAATACATCTTGGCAATTTTTTCCTGACTTGAAAAAAAATAGTGTTGTCATTTTTCGTAGATCAGTGTCTTATCCACTCATTAGTTCTGTTTTATTTTGATGTGTTTTTTTAAAAGATTTTATTTATTTATTTGACACAGAGAGAGAGATCACAAGTAGGCAGAGAGGCAGGAAGAGAGAGAGGGAAGCAGGCTCCCTGCTGAGCAGAGAGCCCGATGTGGGCCTCGATCCCAGGACCCTGAGATCATGACCTGAGCCGAAGGCAGAGGCTTTAAACCACTGAGCCACCCAGGTGCCCTTGATGTATTTATTATTAAGCTATGTAGGCAAGGAAAAATTTTTCCTCTACCTTTCAGGCTCTTCCAGCTGAACAAAGAATTANGTATTTATTATTAAGTTATGTAGGCAAGGAAAAATTTTTCCTCTACCTTTCAGGCTCTTCCAGCTGAACAAAGAATTAAATTTACATGAAGCATTAACAGGAGAAAAAAAAATCTTATTGCAAGTGCACAGAGGCCCAATAGTGAAATTGAGACCTAAAGAAATGACCAAGAGGGGTGCCTGGGTGGCTCAGTGGGTTAAAGCCTCTGCCTTCAGCTCAGGTCATGATCTCAGGGTCCTGGGATCGAGCCCCACATTGGGCTCCCTGCTCAGCAGGGAGCCTGCTTCCTTCTCTCTCTCTGCCTGCTTCTCTGCCTACTTGTGATCTCTCTCTGTCAAATAAATAAATAAAATCCTTAAAAAAAGAGAAAGAAAGAAAGAAAGAAAGAACCAAGACAGGAAGTTTTTATACTTTTTAGACAGACAATATATTTGTGAGGAGGAATTGACAGAACAAAGAAAACTTAACCTCAGGAGCTTCAGTTAGTAAGGAATTTTAAACGGAATTTAGGCTGGGGTAGTAAATTAGTAAAAAGTAACAAGGTTTGTTTAAATAGCCTTCTCAGCTCTAAATTCCTTATCTCTGGTGATCAGGATGGCTCTTTACCTCCTGCTACGGGGAGGGGACCTTTCACAAAGGAAATTTAGTGGTTTCAGTGGGACAGAGGTGGGTCTGAGTGTCCTTCTTACCCAGGCTGCCTCTTAAGTAACTTTTATTTAAAATAATCAGTATATGGGTTGCCTGGGTTGTTCAGTCATTAAATGTCTGCCTTCGGTCAAGTCGTGATCCTGGGGTCCCGGGACTGAGCCTCACCTGAGGCTCCCTGCTCAGAGGGGAGCCTGCTTCTCCTTCTGCCTCCTCGTCCTCACCCCCTGCCATGTACGTGCGCTCTCTCTTAAATAAATAAATCTTTAACTCTTTTTAAAAATAAAATAAAATAATCAGTATGTCAAGGTGTCACATTTTGGGTCAGCCTGCCCTTGTTCCCTACAGTTACTTGTCAAAGTACTTGCTGCAATTCAGATATCCATCAGGAAATAAAGAATTAAAATATTTGATTTCCTTTTTAAAGGTTTATTTATTTATATTGGGGGGAGAAGCAGAGGGAGAGAGAGAGAATGCCAAGCAGACTCCCTGCTGAGCCTGGAGCCAGACACAGGGCTCCCTCACATGACCCTGAGATCACGACCTGAGCTGAAACCAAGAGTCGGATGCTCGACTGACTGAGCCATCCAAGCGCCCCAAAACATTTGATTTCCCGGTATTTCGTTACTCAACAAGTGAGCCGTACTGCTGCTTAGCAAGAACACACAGAGTGCAGAGTCAGATTGAATATGCCTAACTGAAGAACCCCATTCTTCTCAGGCATGGTGGGAAGTAAGGACCAGTATAGACAAGAGGTTCTGTACCTGTTCATGGCTCCAGATCACCTTCTAAGGCTCCATTCATCCAGGGATTCTTAGGAAAAAGCAGAAGTCTTAGTTACAACGTGAATACCCCAAATGACCTATCAGTCAACCATCCAGGGAATTCCGTTCCATACCATTCTTAGACCTGGGCAGGAGAAGAGAGGCCCATGCCCTGGAGGACCCCACATTATTTCTCTCCTTCTCTCTCTTTCTCTCTCTCTCTCTCACACACACGCACACACATTAAAGAGTGTAGATATGACTCTCTCACTGGGATCTGGTGCTGAACAACTTGATTTAAACAATTTTCTTTATAATTCTTTGTTCATGATTATAATTTCTACTTTGTCTTTTAATGTTACTATTTTTGTGTTTTAAGAAATAAGTTTTCTTTTAAAATATTCAATTCTTAGTTTTATATTTGTCTTCATTTACATTTTTGATGGCAATATATTCAATTTGATATTCTTTGAATATAATTACATGTTCTTTTTAATCCTTTAGATCATTATTGTCAATGGCATAGAAATTATGTGTATATATTTATATAATTACCTAACTAGTGATTTTTTTCTATCATGAAAGCACAAAAAATAGGTTTTAGGGAATATATGATAATTCTTAAAATGGGTCTTCATTTTATCTCTCATCCAGTTATTATGAGTCATCAATAGCACATGCACAATAATAATTAAATTCAGTTATCTTCATATTTTGCCAATTTTCAGTCATATAAAAACTATTGTTTTCCAATTTTAAAAAAATTGCCATTATGAGGCTAGATTTGTCCATGTAGACAATGGGTAAAAGCTCGATTTTTAATTTTTATATATTTTTTATTCTTTTTAAAGATTTTATTGGTTTGACAGAGAGAGAGAGAACACAGCAGGGGGAGAAGCAGACTCCCCACCGAGCAAGGACCCAACGTGGGGCTCCGTCATGACCTGAGCCAAAGGCAGATCCTCAACCAACAGAGCTACCCAGGTGTCCCATCGATTTCTAATTTTTAAATGTTCAGGCCATTTGTACTCTAGCCCAGACCACCACAGACTTGAAGTTTCTGCAGCACTTGAACTGGGACTCCTCACCTCCAGAACCATCTCTCCATTCACTTCTCATCTTCGCTTGATTATGCTTAGCTTCCTGCACAAACAAGTATTCTCTACTGGGTAACTCCAGATTCATGTTCTCCCAAGGTTAGCCATCCCAGCCAAAAAGAAGAGTGTCCTTCCTATAGTCTATATATTCTTCTTGGGATTGGGTTCTAATGGGCCCTGCTTAAATCCATGCCCACCCTTTCGAGAACAGTCACTGTTGCAAAGGCCCAGACATCAGTCACATGTCTCTCCTTGAGATCAGGGGTCAGGAATTGAGAACTCCAGGAAAACAACCTAAAAGGGGGGATTCCCAAAAGAAAGAAGTGCTGGGCGGACAAAAACAGAACCCCAAACAACAGAAGAGGCCTGTTCTATCTGCCTGGGTCGTAGCCACAAGCTTTGTAGGGGAAGTCACCTCTGCTCTTGTGGCCAGAGCTGACCAGACCGGAGATGAGCCCCAGAGCAGCCTGCAACATGTACTGGCTAGACATAAGGACATCAATCAGCTCCAAGGTGACTCAGCACAGCTGGCTACAGGGGGCCCTTCACTAGGTGGCTACGAACTAACCCATCAAACTTTCTCATTTAGAAATATAAATGCCAGGTTGGCAAAAAAGGAAGGCCATTTGGCACTCAGATTGAGATTGTCAGCTACCCTTAGCAATTTATCCAGGTTTCCATGAACCTCCCTCTCTGCATCCCTGGGGCATAAACAGGACTCCATCCAGTAAACCTAGTTGGCTGAAGGAGAGCCAGGCCTGTCTTTTCCTCCTAAGAAATTGGCCTGTATTGATCAGTACAAGCTGATGTCCTGGACATTTCTTCCTCTGCCTTTTAAAGGGAAAATGTTTCTGTCGCTGAATTTCACACAGCAAAAAATGAGCTACTCTTCTGGCAAGGAACAATATGGCCAACATAAAGCTTCCCTCTTTGGAAGGGAGTTTAAACACTTTGGTAGGTGGCCAGGGGAGATATAACCACAAGACTTTCTGCAGGAGGAAGCCGAAGTCAAAACTAAACACAACAGAAATAGCTCCTTGCTGGTAGCTGGGCAGGCATCCTGGGTTCAAGTCCCTGCTGGGGCACTGTGAGCAAGCTGCCTCTCTTCTCTTTCTTCTGGAAAATGAAGAATTTCAAAATCATTCATTCATGCCACAAATCTGTGTGCCTGGAGCAAGAGAGAAGTGTGGCTAAAGAGTGAGTAAGGTAGAAAATGGGAGATGAGGCCTGAGAGGTAACAGGGACCAGGTCATTTGCAACCTCGGACTTTGGCTTTTACCTTGCATGAGAGAGGGAACTGTATTAGTTTCTTATGGCTGCTGTAACAAATTACCATGAATTTATGGATCAAAACAACATTAATTTATTACCTTAGAATTCTGGAGGTCAAAAGCCTGACTTCCAGTGGATCTCAGTGGACTAAAATCAAGGTGTTGGCAGGGCTGTGTTTCTTTCTGGAAACTCTAGGGGAGAATCCTTTTTTTTTTTTTTTTTTTTTTTTTTTTTGTCTTTTCCAGCTTCTAGTGGCTTTCCATGTTCCTTGCTCCTAGCCCCCTTCTACCTTCCAAGTCAGTGTTGGTGGTTGAGTCTTTCTCACGTGATGTCATTTTGATTTCCCTCCTGCCTCCCTCTTCCATTTTGAAAAACTCTTATGTTTACGCTGGGCACAATTGGATAATCCAGAATAATCTTCCTATTTTAAAGTCAGCTGATTAGCAACCTTAATTTCAGCTGCAACACTGATTCCTCTTTGCCATGTAACACAACATACCCATAGGTTCTGGGGATTAGGACATGGACATCTTTGGGGGGGCCTCATTCTGCCACCACAGGAACCATTAGTGCTTTTGAGCAGATGAGTGGCATGGTCAGACTTGTGATTTTCCACAGTTGCTTTGGTTTCAGTGTTTGCACAGACATTGGGGTGGTAAGGGCAGAAGCAGACAGGCCAGTTAGGAGATCACTCCAATAATCCAGGCTCCACGTGATGCTCGAACCAGGATGGCAAATGTGTTAACGAGTGTTAGAATTCCTGGGCACTTGGGTGGCTCAGTGAGTTAAGCATCAGCTCTTGATTTTGGCTCAGGTCATGATCTCAGGGTCATAAGATCAAGCTCTGCATGGGGCTCTGTGCTAAGTGGGGAGTCTGCTTCTCATCCTCTCCCTCTGTCCTTTCCCCCTCACATGCTCTCTCTCTCCCTAAAATAAGTAAATCTTTTTTTTTTTTTAAGGCGGTGGTTAAATTCCAAATATATTTGGTGGTAGAACCAACAGATTTTGTTAACAGAGCACATGTGGATATGAAGGGAAGTTGTCGAGGACAACATAAGGCTTTTGGCCTAAACAACTGGAAGAACAGAGGTGCCATTAACTAAGATGGTGAGGATTGCCCAAGGAACTAGTGTGGGGTGAACATCAGCTCAGTTTTACACACAGTGAGTCATTCCACACCCACACCCAAGTGGAGATGTCTGCTAGCCAGTTGGATATATGGGTTTCCTAAAGGAGTTCAGTGCAGAGGTCCAGGCTGAATCAATACATCTTAAAGCATAAGCATATGGATAATATTTAAAGCCATGAGGCTGACTGAATCACCTAAGGAATGAATGTAAACAGAGAAGAGCTGAGTGTGCCCCGGGGCCCCAGCAGTCACGATGATCTGCGAACAGTGAATCTGGCTCTCTGGCAGGTCTCAAGGACTTAGCATCACTAAGCCTCTTGCTGCTGCAACCTGTTATTTTCTTCCACAGTCACCTTTTCCTGTTTTGCCAGAGGAGTACAGCAACAGCTCTTATTTGCAAGGCAGTATGAGAAATGCCAATTTTTTTATGCTGAACCAATTGCTGCTCTCAAATTCTTGTTTCTTCTTTTTAATATTTATTTACTTAAGTAATCTTCACACCCAACGTGGAGCTCAAACTCATGACCCCAGGATCAAGAGTCACATGCTCTTCTGAGTGGGCCAGCCAGGTGCCCCTCAATTTCTTCTTTGGAATGAAAGGAGGAATGAATGGATTTTGGAGAGGCAACTAGCAGTTTTTGCCACAAGCGTGGGGATAAGGCAAGCACAGGGTGTTATAGGAGCATACAGCAGTGGACCAAGCCTAAGCTAGGGCCAGAGGAAGTCTCCTAAAGAGGAATGTTTAAGTCTAGATTTGAAAGGCAGTGGTGTCCTGCAAAGAGAAGACAGAGAGAACTTCAGGTGGAAGCAGTAGCATGTGCAAAGGCCCAGAGATAAGAGAAAGAGCAAGGCACAAGGAGGAATCACAATAAGTGCAGGAAGCCTAGCACACAGCCATTAGCAGGGAAAGTGTAGGGATGGCGTGGAATCTCGAGGTAAGGGCTAGATGGAGACAAGTTTAAGGGATTGCACTCAGGAATTAGCACTTCGTCCAGAAGCCTGTGGAGAGCTGTTCAAAGACTTTAAGTAAGGACTAGCTTAATTTGGCTTGGCTGCAGAGTGGTGAATGAAGTGGGGGGAGGAAACCTGAAGGTGCGTAGACCAGTTAGGAAGCAGTGGCAAGAATTTAGGTGAGAGAGGACAGTGGCCCAGACCAGAGAAGCGTCAGGCAATAGAGAGGAGTGGAAAGGCTCTAGAGAACAATTTGGGGGGGGGGGTTATAAATGCTGATTAAGCTCTCATCTATCTAGTAAGAATCTGCTAATAGGCAATCTCTCCATTCTCTGGGTCAATGCCTTCAAGTAGTGACAGGCTTCCAGTTTGCTCCTGTGCATTTCCTGTCCATTTCCAGAACCCACGTCTTTCTACTCACCCAACTGTGAAACTTCAGTTGCTTTTGAGTACTTCCCCATTCACTTAATTTCCAACCATTTTCCATTGACTCTTCGCTTAAAATATCTCTTAAATCCAACCTACTGTGATGGCCTCAGTTTAGTCCCTGATCAACTCTTGCCTGGATTCAGGCAAAAGTTCCTCATAAGTCTTGCTGTCCTTCAATACAAACCACCTTGCAGTCTGTTACTGGTTATGTCTTTAAAAAGACTGCATTCGCTCATCATTCTTCTCTCCCTCCAGTCCTCCCTCCCTCCCTCCCTCCCNCCTCCTCCCTCCCTCCCTCCTCCGACCATGCTCCCTCCTAGGTGCTCTGGGGGCTGAGGACACAGAGACCAAAAAAGCCATGGTCTTTGCTCTCAAAAAGCTCACAAGTAGACTTTGATTCTGAACAAGTACCTCAGAACATGGTAAGAAATGCTATTTCCAAGTGGACCTCCAAGTGCACGGAAGGCAATGGAGAAGCCTCTAACCAGATTTAGAGGAGGTCAGGAGGGAAGCGGGTGTGGACAGTTGGGGAAAGCTTCCTGGTAGAGGTGATATTCCAGTTCAGTCTAAAAAGAGCCCAAGTAGGAGTTATTCAGGCAATGGGCAGGCAGATCAAAGGGTGTTAAGGTCAGTCGAGAAGCATTCATTTACATGTTATCTATCTATCTATCTATCTATCTATCTATCTATCTATCTATCTATTTATGTATTTATTTAGCGAGTGAGCAAGTACCAGACAGAGGGGCAAGGGATAGAGGGAGAGGGAGAAGCAGACTCCCCGCTGAGCAGGAGAACTCTATCCCAGGACCGTGGTATCATGACCTGAGAGAAAGGAAGACGCTTAACCAACTGAGCCACCCAGGTGCCCCTAGTCACATACTCATAAATATTCATTGAGTACCTACCATGTGCTAGGTAAGAATGCCAAAACTAAGGAAAGTAAGATCATTGTGCGTTCAGGAGCCTGTAAATCGGATTCCATGTGGCTCATGAGCACAGCCAGGATTAGGATGAGGTGAGGCACTCGCCTTGGGCACAAAATTTAAGGGGGTGGCAAAAACCAAAATCTGCAAGATAAATAACATTTAGTACAACATCTAAAAAATAAAAATTAATATGAAATCTATGATAAGCAAAATATTAAGACTTTAAATAAAGACTGCCTCTGACAGTGCCATGCCAAGAAATATCAGAGCCGAGGACAAAAAGAAAAATGTGAATCCTATACACACATTTTTATGTTTTTTGGTTTTTTTAAGTAGGTTCTATGCCCAGCATGGAGCCCAATGCAGGGCTTGAACTCACAACCCTGAGATACTTAACTGACCAAGCCACCCAGTTGCTCCCATTTTTATGTATTTTTAATGGCTATTGTATTCCAGAACATTAAATTAGTTGAAAATATATCAAAAGTTTGAAAAGTAGGCACATTAAAGTTCACATTGTCTAAATATTTTGTTTATTATAATTTAGTTTCCTGGATTTAATGGAACCAAATTTTTCAATAATATCTTCAAATTCTACTTCTGGAATAGTGAAAAAAGAAGCTGAAGTGTAAGCCAAGGCCAGATGACAAAAGCCATTGTTTGCCTTGCTAATGAGTTTGGATGGCCTCCTAAAGGGATGCTGCCCTAAAATGAAAGGCTGGGGGTTAAACAGCTTGTGCAAATCTCTGCTCTTCCACTTACTTAGTGATCCTTGATACATCATCTGCATTAAATGTCTGTTTTCTCACCCATAAACTGGAGATGACACCATCTACCCCAAAGGGCAATTGAGAGAATATAAATGCTTCTAAAGCGCTTAGCACAATGCTTTCCAGGTACAGTGTGCTTGATGTAGGAGAGACGTTATTATTAATATGGCTGTGGGGAGCCATTGGAGAAATTTTAGCAGTGAAGTGACAGGATCAGATTTGTGCTAGAAAAGATCACTATAGCGACAGGTTATAGGAGGCATGACAGGCAGAGTGACTGGGCAGGACATAACTGAAGAAGTAAAGTCATTGCAAGTGAGAGGAAGAGGGACTGAAACAGTCTCTGGAGATAGGGAGACAGGGGGACACATGGGGGAGAAAGGAGGGCAAGCAAAGTTTGGACAGGTGGGTGAATGGCAGGGAAGATGGAGGAAGAGCCAGCCTGAAAAGGCTGGTTGTAAGGTGAAGCAATTAGGATTACATTTGACTGAATGCTACAGAAAATCCAGGGCTGCTTTGGTAGCTCCAAGAAGTCATCAAGGATCCAGGCATCTGTCTGCTTTACCATCCTTAGCATATGGCTTCCACCATCAAGCTTATCTCAAGGTCCAGAATAACTGCTGGAGCTCCACAAATCTTGACTTTATTTCAGATAGCTGGAAGACAGAACGAGAGAGGAGAGCAAAATGGCGTATTGAGTCAATTCCCTTTGAGAGACTTCCAGAAGGTCCTCATCTAATACTTCATACAGATCAGAAATCAGTCAGGTGGACACATTTAAGCATAAGAGAGACTGGGGAATAAGAATCTTTTATCTAGGTGCATTGCTATTTGTGATAAAATGGGAGTTCTCTAATTGAGAAAGAAAGGGAGAATAGACAACAGGCAGGCAACCAGCAGTGTCTGCCAGAGGGGCGACGTTCAGTTTTGGTCAACTTGAGATGAAGATGTGTTGAGAATGGGCACGAGAGAAGTGTGGTTGGAGAGGTGTGAGTCGAAGTCTCCAGAACTGGTCATGATTCAGGTAAAGGATGTGGAGTAAAAAAAGAAGAAAGGCCAAGTAGAGAATTGTGGAATCACTCAAAACTGTATGGGCTAGTGGAGGAAGAAAAGCCGTAAAAAACAAACCCAAACAAACAAAAACAGAGAAGGGAAGCACAAGGAGAATTAAGTTTAATCCCACTGAATCACTTGGGGTCCAAAATAATGTAGAGATTTTTTAGAGATCAGTAATACCCCTTTCCTTACCTGAGTTGTAAACCAACTAAAAACGAGCATTGGCGCCAAGTAGATACCAGTTAGGGGGATGGAAAAAAATGCCCAGTTGCTTTGAGGGCCCAAATGAGAATGAAGATCATGAATTTATAGATGCAGCGGGAAGGAAGTAAATGGTTGAATTGGGTGAGGTTTTGCAGGTAGAGATAATGGAAGGAAAAGGGATAATGCCATGGTCTTGGCATAAAAATCTTTGGAGACTTTACAAAGACCACAAAACAGAATCTAAACTTGCCTTGACATTCAAACCCTCCCGAATTCAGCTCAAGCCCGCTTTACCATCTCACCTCCACCGCTCCACCTCCCTGCACCAGAGTTGTTTACACCGCCCTCCAGCCATCCTGGTCCCAATTTCTCTGAACTGCTGGATTTCCAACTTCTGAGCTCTGGCGTCCTTCTGGTTAGAATGCCCTTCTAGTCATTGAAGGCCAACAAAAATTCCTCAGCCAGAATTAACTGTTCATGCCCTATTTGACTAGAATTGTCCATTTATGCTCATTCTCAATGCTCTCCCCTTCCTCGGTGAAATTGCTCCATACACCAGCAACCAGAAGAGGCAAGCTCCTTGGGCATAAATGATTGGATTGGTAGAACTCTTTCTGGGTTTTTCCCCCAGTGCTTGATATTGAAACAGCAGGTCACATGAGGCAACCAGGAACATAGGACCCTGTGTTTTGGGTGCAGAACTGGTGTCTTCCAAAGTTGCCGACACACTGAGGCTATGGGGCAGTTGGAACCAAGAGGCCTGTGGAGGAAAATGGCACAGACTTGCAGAGAGGTGTAGCAACAAGGTACTGGGCAGGTGGGGCCAGAGAAAATGAGCCAGAGAAACAGCCCTCTCTGTCCTGGGTTTCTGAGAGAGCCCAGCAAAAGCTGAGCACCTTGCAGCAGAGTTGCTCGGGCTTCCCCAGTATTGTTAAGATGAATCCAACTTCAGTTAAGTGAGCCTGAGGCAGTTTCTGGTCCTTGCGATCTACTGTTCCTATCCCTGAATCAGTAAGGCTCTGTTCTAACATCCCGGTACCATCTCTTAACATCAGTTATGTAGGTGTGTGTCTGCCTCCAGCAGGCCTGGCAGCCCTGAGGGCTGGGACTCTATCAGACTCATTCCAGATCCCTAAGCCAGGCACACACTGGATGCTGAAGAACAGTCACTGAATATGAATTCTGACAGTTCACAGAATAGTGTGATGAATCATTTGTTAGACAATCATTCTAAATTTCTCTCTGCTTTGCTTTCCCCCCATTCTGTGATATTTAAGCCATTTTACATCATTTTTATCAAATTGGTTTTCATGATACACACAAACTCTCCATATTCACCTGTTTTGGCTTTCTCATCCTATTTAGTGGTCAGTAGAAAGGATTCAGACTTTAACAACAAAAGTGGTCCATGCCTCTCTCTAGTTGGCGAGGATGCTAGTCTCATCCAACCTTGGATCCAACCTTGCAGTATTCAACCGCCTATTCCCATGAAATGGATACTTCCCATGAAGTCTATTGGGGCAGCTTAATTTCAATGATGTCATTTAAAACTCATTAAAAGGTCAGCAGGCAGGCTAAATGCAACTTCTCCCTTCAAAAACCTACTCAGGATCATAGATTTTCAGAGCTGGGGCCAAAGGTTCTTAGACTTTTGAGTTTCTATGAACTAGGATTGATTTTTTTTTAAAAGGTTGCTGAATTTATGTTCTTCCAGGGAATGCCATTACAAATAATAAGCTTCTATTAACAGAACATCACCTCCTGCAAGGCGCAGGACAGCCCCCATAACAGAGAACCTTCTTGCTCCAAATGGTGATAGTGCACAGGTTAAGAAACCCTGGGTTGGCTGAATGACCTAGTAAAATAAAAGACAAAAGAAACAAAGGTCCCAAGCTGGTGAATGTCTGCAAGTGGCAGCATGGAGTGTGTTAGCCAGGTGGGTTGTGATGGGGTCAGCCAGTCAGGGGCCAGACTCATGACCCTGGACCTGGATGAGGCCAACACTTATGGGCATTTTGATTTTTTGTTTTTTTGTGGGTTTTGTTTGTTTGTTTGTTTTGTTCTGTTTTGTTAGAGAGAACACGAGGGCACACACACACAGTGGGGGAGGGGCAGAGGGAGAAGGAGGGAGAGAGAATCTTTTTGTTTTTTTTTTGGAAGGAGAGAATCTTAAGCAGGCTCCACACCCAGCACAGAGCCCCATGCTCTCACAATGCCAAGATCATGACCTGAGCCGAAATCAAGAGCAGGGACACTTAACAAACTGAGCCACCCAGGTGTCCCAAACATTCTGATTTTTAAAAAGAACAAGGCACATAAGAAGTTTAACACTGTGCCTGGTACATAGTCAATTCTCTAAAAATATTATTATTTATCATAATATTGTAATTACTAAAGTCACTATAAGTGTTTAATTACCAGGGAAAATTTTTTTTTACCTTCCCAAAATTAACACCAGGGGAAAATTTTTTTTATCTTCCCAAAAGCTGTGCTGAGCTCCTTCATGGATTTGGAATGACAAGTTTTGCTGGGGAACGGAGTGACTCTGTATGATGGATTGGGAAGACTGGATGCCCAGAGGCAATCTGAGGAGTGAGGAAGGAAGAGGAGAGAGGAGGGAGGAGCCTGTGACATGCAGTGCCACACTGTGAACTCACTCCCAGGAGGATCACCAACTTTCCTCATCAGGTGGCTCAGGAACACTTTAAGATGCAAGACAGGTCAGTATACAGTTAGAGGATTTTGGATCTCAGTAATGTAAAAGAACTCCTCCTTTGCTTCACCCCACCTCCAGCTTCAGTGACTTTTCTCACTGTGGTTCATGAGTTATGAATAAGGTTTTTGGTCGAAATTGAGGAAAAGTCTATAAGTCCCATTTGGGTTGAAACCACGTAGAACTGAGACAGACAGCAATCCTGAAGCAGAAGCCAGGAGTCAGAGGCGGCCACAAGTAAAGACAGTGCCAGAGTTCCCAGAAATCTTGACAGGGCTTTGGACTTCCACAGTACGTAGAATATGGGGTTTAAGCAAGTACCTGTCTTACATTCTCCCAGGAAAGGGGCCCTTCTGGTCTCACACCTGGGCAGGAGTAAGGCCTGCTTCCAAAGTTCTGTACCTGCTCCAGCTGGGTCAAAATGGAGTGGAACTCTGTCTTTGTTCTAGAATCACCCAGATTTGAGACAATTACTAGCTTGAAGATCTTCCAGGGCCAGAGAGAGGTTGTGCCCTGGCCCTTAGGGCCACGGGAAGTTGTCCTTACTTTTAAGTAGGGAATATCTATCTGACCTCTGTAGGACTAGAGGTAGAATTGCTGTGGGGTCCATGTGGCAAGAGCCACATCAGCATTTATGATGTAACAACCAAGTAGCCAGAGGACATGAGCGTAACACTGTTCTGGGCAACCTGCACTCCTGAACTCTGTGCCTTTGGTCCAAGTGCTACCCTGTGCAAAATTCCAAGTCCTTCCTGACCCTCCTCCCCAACTCACACTTTCTGTGCCCCAGGGAACCACTAAACCCCCTTCCAACGCTAGCAATTTCGTTGTCACGGTGCAGATTAGTAACCAAGGGCTTGGGAGTGAGTTTTAGACAAGCCAGCCTCCCTTGCGTGACCCTAGGCAACTTCTTTGCCTCTCTGCGCCAGTGTTTGCATCTGTAAAATGGGTGGGGGCTAGCAATAACGGCCTCTTAGATGGACTTAGCACCCCGCAAGAGCGTCACGGTGAGCCGCTGTTCATCTTCTGATCATCTGGCAAATTCATCTCGCTCATCATCCCTGCTCAACCCGGCTCTCTTTTACTTCCTTCTCATTTAAGTCTCAAATATCCACCCTGACGGTAAAGTTAGTTTGCATCTTACGCCGCTTTTCTCCGTCCCTCCTTCCCAGGCCCACCCTTCGCAGACGCAGAGCGTCTGCTGGTTGGACTGACGGTCAGCGACGGCGGCCTCTGAGGCAGTTCAGCCCTGTCCGCGGCTTGGGGTGTCTCCGAACGGCCGGCTCAGATCCTCTGCGGCTGCCCTGCAGGGAAAGCCGCCGCCAGCCCATCTCTCTGGGGCGCGAGTGGAAGAACCACACTGCCGCAGAGGTAACGAGGCAGGGACGGCGGCCAAAGGCAGGGGGGATGGGCGCATCGGAAGCTAACGGGAGGACCGCGATCGAGAACGCGCCACACCATCCACGCCCGGCCTCCTTATCCACCAACAGGGGCCCCACTTATCTCCCCGGATCCCGTCGGCGGCTCCAGAAGTGACAGCCACGTGGACCGCGGGGGAATGGAATGTTGGCGTGGGGGGCGGGGCTGGAAGGGCGCCCGGGAGGTGAAGAGGGAGCCGCGTACGCGCGCCCGGGCGCCGGGTGCCAGGCGACGCCGCCGGGAGCGAGCACGCCCCTGACGTCACGCGCCGTTCGTCCAATGAGCACAGGCCGCTGGGAGTGCCGCCCCGCCCCCTCCGCCCTGCCGCCGCCGTCGCGGCTGCTGCCGCCGCCACAGCAGCCGCCTCTCGGAGTGTCTGAGCAGCCGCGGGCCGCTGCGGGCTCGGGCGTCGCACCGCGCCTGGCGGAGCCGCTGGACGAGGCCCAGGGAGCCGCTCGCCCCAACCCCGCCGCCCGATGTCCTCAAGATGGAGGCAGCGGGGGCGGCGACGTGAAGAGAGCGGCGCTGTGGGCGCGGGAGCGGGGGCCCGGGCGGCCCGGGCGGAGGCGGTGCCGGGATGGGGCTGCTGCTCATGATTCTGGCGTCGGCCGTGCTGGGCTCCTTCCTCACGCTCCTCACCCAGTTCTTGCTGCTGTACCGCAAACAGCCCGAGCCGCCGCCGGACGAGGCGACCCGCGCGGGCGACGGCTTCCGCTACATCAAGCCGGTGCCGGGCCTGGCCCTGAGGGAGTACCTTTATGGCGGCGGCGGGGCTGAGGAGCCCTCCGGCGGGCCTCCCGAGGGCGGCGCGACCCCGGCCCCCGAGACCCCCGCCCCGCCGACGCGGGAGACCTGCTACTTCCTCAACGCCACCATCCTGTTCCTGTTCCGGGAGCTGCGGGACACCGCGCTGGCTCGCCGCTGGGTCACCAAGAAGATCAAGGTGGAGTTCGAGGAGCTGCTGCAGACCAAGACGGCCGGGCGCCTGCTGGAGGGGCTGAGCCTGCGGGACGTGTTCCTGGGCGAGACCGTGCCCTTCATCAAGACCATCCGGCTCCTGCGGCCGGTGGTGCCCTCGGCCAGCGGAGAGTCGGACGGCCCCGAGGGGGACACCCTGCCCGCCACCTGCCCCGAGGAGCTGGCCTTCGAGGCGGAGGTGGAGTACAACGGGGGCTTCCACCTGGCCATCGACGTGGACTTGGTCTTCGGCAAGTCCGCCTACCTGTTCGTCAAGCTGTCCCGAGTGGTGGGGAGGCTGCGCTTCGTCTTCACTCGCGTGCCCTTCACCCACTGGTTCTTCTCCTTCGTGGAGGACCCGCTGATCGACTTTGAGGTGCGCTCCCAGTTTGAAGGGCGGCCTATGCCTCAGCTCACCTCCATCATCGTCAACCAGCTCAAGAAAATCATCAAGCGCAAGCACACTCTGCCGAGTTACAAGATCAGGTGAGAGGGAGGGAGGGGAGGGAACGATGCCCCGCAGGCGCGGGGGCCTAGGCGCCGGGAATCCGGGCCTGGGCGGGCTGCTGCTGCCTGCGTGGAATGGGAAGGGCAGAGGCGCATCCCCAGCCCTGGCTTTTCCAGGGATCTCCCCAGCCCCGGCCGCACAGGACGCGGGAGGGAGGCGAGTAGTGCTCACATTCTTTGCTTCCAGACGGCAGGAGTGTGAGCCACAAGACTTCTCGCGTGTTCGTGGGCACTCAGGGCGCTGTCAGCGTGGGTAGCAGCCGCATGTTGAAAATGGAAGGGCAGTCCCTCTAATCCCCAGGAGTCGGCTTTGGGACGGCTGAGAAAGTGCTCGTGTATGTGGCTGCGGCGTGGAGGGCGGTTTTGCAGCATCACCTTGACCACATTGAGAAATTGTTCCTGGACCCAAAGTACAGGCGGGAGAAAGAAGTGTGCGGATCGCCCGAGGCTGTTGTATTTTGCAACCGCAGGCCACTTTTCGCAGAGGCGCTTTGGCAACTTTGAGGGCAGACGTGTAGTATTTGTTGTAAAGGAATACTTTCCCACAGCGAACTGGAAACCGGTTGGGAGCCTGCATATCCTAGTTCTCTGTAGATTTTGTGTTAATGTCATCTTCCCCTTTGGGGTAGGTTCTGCAGAACAGACCTAGGTTCTGCTCTTCATGTGTCAACTCTGGCTGCAAGTGTCTCCCACAGTACCTGAGATCACCTTGCAGATGGAATTGTAATGATAGGTAGTGATTTTAAGTTTTTTAAGCTCTCCTGTTTGTGGTGCCTTAATTTTAGCATACTGTTTTGATTAATGGGCAAGGATTTTTTGTTTTGGGTGGTTTTTGTTTGTATTTTGTTTTGTTTTTTTGTGCGTGTGTGTTTTTGAATATAGAAGAAGTGAAGGGGAAAGGAAGTTTTGTGAGTGAAGTGAAGTGAAGGGGATAGGGGCTTCATCTACTTTGGTCTGAATTGTTGGAGTGGAAAGGGTTATATTTGGCTGTTTCTTCGAAATCAGCTTTATTTTTTAGGTCANGGGATAGGGGCTTCATCTACTTTGGTCTGAACTGTTGGAGTGGAAAGGGTTATATTTGGCTGTTTCTTCGAAATCAGCTTTATTTTTTAGGTCACTTTCTGTCCTCTAATATCCTGTTCATTAAAATGTTTGACTCTTGGATTTTGTCCTTCCTTTTAAAACTGTCAGTCTGGTGTTTGCCTTACCTAGTGCCCTCTAGTTGCATATTTCAAGATCACTAATTTTCTTTTTTTTTTTTTTTAAGATTTATTTATTCGTTTGACAGAGAGATCACAAGTAGGCAGAGAGGCAGGCAGAGAGAGAGGAGGAAGCAGGCTCCCTGCTGAGCAGGGAGCCCGATGCGGGTCTCGATCCCAGGACCCTGAGATCATGACCTGAGCCGAAGGCAGAGGCTTTAACCCACTGAGCCACCCGGGTGCCCAAGATCACTAATTTTCTACCAAAGTGCCAAGCAACAGTGACCCAGGTAATTCAGAGATATCTTATGTTTGGGTTTGTGATGGATTATTGACTTGTGTATGTGGCAGATATGCCTTACTAATTATGTTTTATTTAGGCTAATAGCATAGAGTGAAAGCTTAAAACTGTTTGAGTGGCAGCAGAAATTTACTTTATAATGGATATATTTCCATAGATTTGCAGAGGGTGGTGAACTGGTTGTTCACTGTGTTTGATTTCCCATTCTGTGAAGAAGAACATAGTTTATGAAACCTACTCTTCAAGCTTTGGAATGTAAGTGACTAAATTATAAATGAGTTCTGGTATTTAACCAGTGAGATGTTTATTTATAGCAATGTGTTGCTAAGAAAGTAATGAGAAAAAGTTACAGATTTTGGTATTCTGTTTTCTGGGTAACTTTCAGGTAATACAATTTGACTACGTTATTATTTGGGGGGTTATTTGCAAAATAGCCAGTGGCAATGAGGTTGGATATCATTTTGAGGGTTTTTTTTTTTAATATAGACTTGGAATTCAGTTAAATCTGAAGGAAATTATGAATAGCTATGGAGATATTAGTAGGTTTTATTGCTTTGAAGGAACTTTATCATGTATATCATTGAATAGCATCACGATTTAACATACAGCAAAATTTTGCTTTCATTTACTGTATCCGAAAGGATATTTTAAAAACATAACATGTGTCTGGTTATGAATGATAGTTCAAATTTTAAGCCTTACACATTAAACGGTTACCTCCAGAAATGTGCATGTTTGTGCTCTTTATATTAGAAGGCACTTCAGTGGTAAATCAGTAAATACTAACAGAACTTATCACTTAATCTGCAAATGTTTGTTGTACACCTGCTGTGTGCTTATCATTGTTTAAGGATTGGGGCTTCAATACTGAACAGCCTCAACCATTATGGAGCCTAAAGTTTAATGAGAACTGAATTAGCAGTACTTAATATGATTTAACTAGATTGTGATTAATTGATGGAGGGTTGAAGTAACTAGGCAGCTGATTTTAGTTAAGTGAAAGAAAATAATAGAAGTGTGAAGATGAAGTGGGCTGCTCCAGGAAGTGTTGAGTTCTCTTGTCTATGTGGCTCTTCTGCCAGAAGTATTTTAAGCTACTGATGTTGTGGAGCGGATTCAGATTTCAGTTAAGAGAATGAATTAAAATACATTTAAGATGTATCACAATTCTCATAATGAGAATTAAAGTAGCTGTTGTTTACCCTTTTATATAGATGAGGGAGTAGTGCTCAGAGTAGTTAAATAACTTGCTTAAAGTCACACAGCTGTTACCTAGTGAAGTCCAGCCCTGATAAAGCCAGAGCTACCTTTTTTCCTTCGACTCTGTCACCTTGTTCTTAAGGTTTTGTTTTTAGTTTTTTTTAAGTATTCCATCAATATAACATATATGTGGAGGTAACTTTACAAATCAACTGAGAACTCTGAGAAGAGTGTAACTAAAGATTTTTTTTTCTTACATTGGAAATTTTGAGAGCGGATCCTTTAAAGGTTAAATCTTTGGGTGCTGCCCCACATAGTATTTCTTTTTTAATCCAGCAGATTTTGTTTCCAAATAGAAGGTCTGCTAGTTTATCCTTTTTAGCCATCTAATCTACTTAGAGCTAAAGCAGTAAAGAAAATTCTATTGAGTCTTAGGATCCTTTGGCATTTTAATTATTATATAACAGAAATACCTTGCCAATTAACATTGTAGTCACTTTTCCGCACCCTTTATTTATTTTTCCATTTCACATTGCTAAAGTGAAGGTGGCCTGTGAGGAATGCCAGTTCCTGATGTCTCAATCTGGAGAGATTCAAAGGAATTCAAGTGGTTGCTTTCTAAGGATTGTGATGCTTAACACTTCATTTTATCCGACTAACATAGTTTGTAAAACATTATATTTTTAAAAGAATTATAATATGTATACATTTTCCATATGTTATAATTTAGTTTTACTAACATAATTCTAAGTTCATCTCCCTCAAATGTTGTTTTGAATTTTTTCCCTGAAATGTATACTTTAAAATAGTAAATTAAAGTGCTAGTATTGTGGTGGGGGGGGTGGTTACCAAGTTTTTTTTTTAATTAACCCAAAAATTAGTCTTCAGAAAAGAAAGATTACCACTCATATTTATGATTACATGGAGAATCCATCTTCATCGTGAAATCTGAGGAATAGCCCAGGGGAGTTTAGAATTTGGGAGTCAGATACTTGCGATTCTTACTGATGCTTCTCTTCCTACACTGTTAGTGCTGTGTTTTAGCACTGGTTGAATACTGAAAAGCCAAATTCAGTATGCAGGTAACTTTTTTTTATTCAGCCTCACGGTATTTTGTTTGTTTGTTTCATAATTGCCAATATTTAAAACGGGAAGATTTTGCATGATTTGGATTTCTGGCTTCTCTTAGGAAACATTGGACGATCTTGTTGCACCGGGCCTGCATTCCTTATAGCGTAACAGGTTGGAGAGAGAGGTCTGGTAGCAGCTGCAGGAAGTTCTTATGCATAGTTTATAGTCCCCACCTACTTGCTATTGGTAGTTGTCTGGCCTGGCATCATATGAATTTGAGATCCTTCCTGAATAGGGAGTAATACTTTTGCTAATCAGTGAAAATGGGAGGAGTTAATAGCTGTATAGTAAAGGGTGATAATTATTACCCTTCTGTAAACATTATTATCTTTCAAGGGATTTCATTAAGCAATTTTATTTTATAAAAGACTTTGATATAATGTTGAATTTTTAAAAAATCANAGAGTTAATAGCTGTGTAGTAAAGGGTGATAATTATTACCCTTCTGTAAACATTATTATCTTTCAAGGGACTTTCATTAAGCAATTTTATTTTATAAAAGACTTTGATATAATGTTGAATTTTTAAAAAATCATTCTACCAGAAGCTTTTTAAGAATGCCTTGAAACATTTTTCATTCTCTACAGTAGTACATTGATAGTAAGTATATAGTGGCTGTTTTTCACTTGAGTGTGGTGGAATTTTGCTTTAGTGTGAAGTGGGTCATTAACTATGTACAAATACTTCTCTGATCTCCCAATAAGGAGACATCTACTTGTTGATATTTGAATTTGATGAATGCATGTGGAACAAATATTTGAGAGAAAACTTCACTCTTCAGATTCATGGAATATCTTCTGAACATGGCTATTTTTGTCATAAATATTGTGCTGAAAAGCATTGTGCTATACATTTGTGGAAATTTTTCAAATATTCCTACTGACTAGAGGTCAGGGAGGACCACTGTCCCACCAAAGGCAAGGACTGGTCTGTATTTAGTAAGGCAGAGCTTTTTAGCATGTTTTTATTTACCTATATCTTCTCTAAGTATACCATTAATTTCAGAGAACTAAATTAGGCTTGATCTGGAAAGCCTCATACTGTATAATGTGGTTTGTAATTGAATTACTTTTTCTTTGTCTTCTGAGATGAGGAAGAAAAACATTCACTCATACCGTTAATTATAGCTTTCTCATTTTACTGATTATTTGAAGTAAAGTTTGGGGGTTTTTTTTAATTTGTTTATTTTAGAGAGAGAGAGAGTGCAAACACACATGTGGGAAGGGCAGAGGGAGAGGGAGAGAGAATCTCCACCAGACTCTGCACTGAGCATGAGCCCGATATAAGGCTTGATCTCATGACTCTTGGTGAAACCTGAGCTGAAACCAAAGAGTTGGACACTTAACCGACCGCGCTACCCAGGCACCCTGTATAGATGGTTTGAGTAATCATGTCTCACAAACTTTCAAGGTAAATTTCCTGAAAGCTGACAAAATCATTTGAAGGGTCACATACTGTATTTATTCACTTAATTCTTTCATACACTTTATGTGGACTTTTAAAAGGTGTCTTAGGTTGGAAAATACTTTACAATAGCTTCCGAAATTGCTAGTGATTATAGGAATGATAGTTTTACTTACTAACAGTAGGAAATATAACCTGTGATACTTTGGGAGAGTACAGACAAGGACATTATTGTATCACTGTAGCTGTTCTGGAGTAATGATGTAGTATAGCTAATTTTTTATCTGTTGTGCTTTGGTTTTCCTGCTGCTCAGGTGAATATCGATATAAACAGAATTGAAAGATCTTTTCTTAGATAAATAAAATTGTTTTAAAAATACTTATTTTCAGTAACTGTTTACTGAAGACTAGCATACCTAGTGTTATGGTAGGTCTGGTGAAGGATTAAAATGGTTATATTATAGTTCATGCTCTTAAGCTGGTTAGTCTTTCTGGAGAAAACAGAGAACAATTGAAGTTCATTATAATGGCATATTGGATATATTTGAGACCTTCCGTTTTGTGAGGAACAGGAAGAGGAGAGATCAGTATCTCTGCTGATGACTGTGTCGTATAATATTTTGTGACCTTAGGTCCTTGGTACACCTACATATACTCCCATTAATGCTGGCTTTACTTTTTTCAAATTGGGTTTTCTTAAGCCTTTTTGAATTATTGTGATTTGGGCATTTATAACACTTTAGATGGAAAATAACATATTGATAAATTAAATCTATGCTCTAGAAATGATGCACACATTGAAGGGAGAAGAGTAATTACGAGGAGACTATTAGTTGCTCATGAGTAACGTGCATATCTGCTGGCTGTCCAGGAGAACCCCAGTTGGTTTCTCGAAATAGCCAAAGCAGATCATTATAAAGTAGATTGTATGGGAGGAGCATACCCGCTGATCAAACACTTAATATTGACTTAAAAGATCACTAATGATCTATCATATGAGGCACAGACAAGGATAATAAAATCAGTTTGCTAACTATATGTGTGGGCAGTTCTGTACACTTGATGCCACAGTAGTTAAAACTACTGTGTGGGAGAGTTTATCATCTACAGATGTGGAAACTTGAGACTTGAGTGGGTTAGTGACTTTCTCATAAAAAGAGTCTGTGTTATTTCTGTAGAGGTAAACAACTGTTCCTCTAAAACAAACTGGTGTTAGTCCTTTGAGATAAGAATGGTTTTTACATTTTTAACCTTTACATTTAAAGTTGCTCAAAGAAGAATATGAGACACATCATATGCACCCACAGATTCTAAAATATTTACTATCTGGCCCTTTGTTAAAAAAAAAAAGTTCTAAATGTTTAAATAAAAAAAACCTAAAAAAAGAAGAGAAAAACTATGCTTAAATGCCAACAAAAAAGGAGCAGAGGTACATATAATTTGAAAGGTATTTTTAAGCCTTTTTTTTTTTTTGAGGGTTTTATCTTTTTGAAGTTTGGAAAGCTAATGAGAAATGTGGCTCTCTGCAGAAAAATGCATAAACAAATTTTCAGGTAATTTCATGAAATTTATAGTGTGCTTAGGGTGCTTAGACTCCAAGTTATTGAATAGTAAGCACAGACAGAAGGATACAACTGTGTTGCCATAAGAGAACTAAAACTAACCTGGTTAACTATTAACTATTAAACACTCTAATAATTTGTTGGCCCCCTTAGAAGGTATACAGGACTCATATGGCTCAGGCATTCCTAAAAAATCTCTATCCAAGAAGTGTAACCAGTCACTCTCTCTTTTTTTTCCCCCTCTTAGTAAGATTTCCTGTAGCAGGCTGCGGCTTTCTGAATCAGTTGTTCAGTAAGAATACTTGACGCTCAGAGATGGAGTTTCTACCACTCAATACTATGTTTAGAAGTTAAATATTGACCTGACATTTCTTCCTATCAAATTCTCTATTTTCTCAGAACAGTGTCACCAGGAAACAAGTGCTATTAAATCCCTTTGTTCCATTTCTAGAGTCATAGGACCTACCAACACTTGGCATGGCATCAAAACACATCATACTCCATTAGAAAGTCATAAAGCAGCTACCTAGTTATTAGTATAAGTTTTACAGAAGTTTAGTTTGAAAATGTTTCTTGCCAGATTGCTAGGACTTGCATAAAACGACATACTTAAACTGTACTTGTACCAGGGAAAATGGAGGAATACGTGTTAATTATTTTATCTTCAGATGAGTGGAACTGCAGGTGCTAAGTAGAGACTGTCACTATTATTAGAATTATTCTTTTGAGGCTGTAGAGAAGTTCTTAAATTGTCTATTCTGAACTGCAGGTGCTAAGTAGAGACTGTCACTACTATTGGAATTATTCTTTTTGGTTGAGGCTACAGAGAAGTACTTAAATTGTGTATTTCAGTCAATAGAGCTTTGGTGTAATATGTATCTGACTTTAGCACTCTTCTAAGCAAGAGCCCTTGAACAAGAGGCCTTATCTTTCCTAGTCTCAGTTTCCATATCTGTGAAATGGAAATAATATCTATCTAATTGGCGATATTAAATGTCACATATATGGTGTCTACTGAATAAAAGTATCTTCGCTTTAGTAACTAATTGAATGTACACATATATTGATTATGCTACAGCTGTCACACATTTCACTCAAGATGTATCAGACCTTTGCTAGGTGACACATTAAACTTGCTTACCCTTTCAAAGGAGTGATAAGCTCATTGTAAAAATTCAAGTAGAAATATGAAATATCAAAGTGAGAAATCTACTTAAAATGGTTAAATTCAGGGACTGTTCTTCCATACTTTTTCTTAAATATATTCTATTTTTAATTAATTAATAAAAACAGGATCATCCCATTTTTAGCATCTTGCCCTTTTTTTAAAACTTACTATATTTCTGCTTTTCCAAATATACCTACATCATTTGTTTTAACAGGTTCTTAGAATTACATTGATCAGAAGTGCTATAAATGAACCAATTCCTTACTGATTTTTCATTTTTCTAACTAATATAAATAATGATATCCTAAACATTCCTTCTGCCTTTATCTTTGTAGATATTGGGGTTTTTCTTCTGTCTCTTCAGGTTGTTTTTTTTTGCCATATTTTTTTGCAAATGCTCAAATAGTATTTAGGGACATAAAGAAGTTGAAAATGTACTCCTCTCCCTTTTAATTTCATCCCCCAGTATATCCAGTGCTAAATTTGATGTATACACCTAACTGTGTGCTCAGACACATATTCAGGCCTCTTGCATGCCGAGGAGCTTCCTCTCTCTCCCTCTCCTTCTTCCTCTCCCATCTTCTCTCCCTCTTTCCTTAACAATAAAATGGGGAGTATACAATAAAGGTGACCCTGCAGATTGGTTTGTAAGAGTAACATGGGTGTCCTTCCCGGCATTTTGTATGGGTCTAACTCATTCACCACTTTATTTCACTCCTGGCCACGTCTTTAGCTTTGACCTTATCTTCTATAACTCTTCCTTTCACTTAGTCTATTCTGGCCTCGTGGCTGTTCTCATACTCGATGCATGCACCCATCACAAGGGCTTTCTTAGTTTTTCTTTAGGAGTGTTTTCCCCACAGATAGCCAAAGAGCTCACACCATCATTTTTCATGTCCCTGCTGAAATACCATCTTTTGACTGTCCTATATGAAAAAGCACGTTAGCCCTTTAAATGCCAGAACTTTTTTTTGTGTAAACTTTGTATTGATATATGTATGTGTGTGTTTGTGTGCATCGGTGTGTCTGTCTGTGTCTGTGTAGATAGAAGCTGCCCAAATCCTAAGTGTATGCTTGATAAAGTTTCACAAAGTGAACTCAGCTATGTAACTGAAGTGTTAGAATTTTGAATTCCATCTGCAGACCTCTGTATTCTTTGAATCATAAACAGAAGTACATAACATATTTAACCTTTTTTTAGATGGTCGTTATTATAAACACTGTTAGGCTGCTGATATGTAACCTAATTCTGATTGTAAAATTAATATTGAAGAGGAGTGCCTCCTCCCTTTACACACACACACACACACACACACACACACACACACTAGGCTGACTCTAAGTCTCTGGCAGTTCACAGTGCTGAGTTAAGGTCTGTTGGGCACCTTAGGGGCACCAGCTCTCTTCTGTCATTTCCACAAAAACAAAACACGAATGTGTTTGCAGCCTTCTCTGACACTCCAGAAGCTGTGGCTTTTAATTTCACATTCTTAGGAAAGGTCATTATAAACTATAGATGATCCTTTCCTTGAACTGATACAGAATAACAGTAAAACTAATTTTCGCTAGTCTTGTGCATAATTAACAATTTTCATGAAACCAGCAGAATGCCTTAGTACAGGTATTTCTTTCTTCTCTAATCAAAACATTAGGTATTTATGCCCATGAATTCTTCATGTATTTTCGGGAGAATAGAGGTGATGATATGGTGGGTGAAGTCCTGAGATGTCTGTGCTTTGGTTTGCATAGCTTTGAGAAAAGAGCTAGAAAATGTCCACTGCCCAGCATAATTAGTTCTTGTTGGTATGTACTTAAAAACAAGAATACTAGGGTGTCAGCTGGGTGGCTCAGTTGATTAAGCATCTGACTCTTGATCTCAGCTCAGGTCTTGATCTTAGGGTCATGAGTCCAAGCCCCACATTGGGCTCTACAGTCAGCCTGGAGCCTACTTAACAAACAAAGAGACAAACAGGAATACTGTGATTAGCCCAGTAAAGATGTTTTGTTTGGGCTTTTTCCTTTGTATTAAGTATCTGTATGCCTACTTGGGTCAGTGGCAAGGTACATTGCCATTTAAACAGATATTTGTGACCTCAGTATGCTTAGAAATGGTGTTTCTTATAGGATCAATTCCCATATCGTACCTGTATAATCTGCAATTATAAGTGACTATCATTTTTTGCTGTAAAATCTTAAATAATAATAATGAGGACATATTTCTACTTAGTAGCTGGCTGCAAAAATCTATATTTTAAAAAATAACTGTGTTCTTTTCTTAGATACAGCCATTTCATGCAGACATCAATATCTACTAAATAGTGCGTCTGGTGTTTGTGTTGTGTGCTTACTGTCCTTTTCACACAATAGTCTTTCATATATTCTCGATTATACTCCTACTCATAACTAAGGATGATTGTGGTTGCTGACTACACAGTCTTACTACCTTAGTTATTTGGTCAAGCAAGTAAATTATTCAAAGCTTTTAGTTCTGTGAAACTTACTGTGGCTGAAGTAAGAACCATTCTATTATAGCTAATTTCACTGTATGATAATCATTTTTATAATGCACTGAAAACCTCATTTTGTTCTTACCATAAGTATAATATTCTGTAAAATTTAGGACAGGTGATGTCTATTTTAATATTTGGAAAGGTCATTAGTTCTCAATATTCAACTTTGGATTTTAAACAGGACTAAAGTGCAAACTTTTGACATGGAAAGAATGTAAACATTTGTAGCAAACTATGTGTCCTTCATTTACTGATACGGGAGTGGTGGAGAGTACAGATTGAATTTAGTGCAGGCCTCTTGAAATTAGTCAAATTTAAGGAGAAAATTCCTGACAGTCTTAGCCTTAATAAAGCCCATGAATACAATTTATCTAAATTACAGGCCATTTTTTAGTAAATTGTTTACTTAAAATATTTGAGTAAATTATTCAAAATGTTTGGATTTTGTAGTGCTATAAACTTAGGGTTTGGACTTGTTATTCCAAGAATCATGCCAGTCAACAAGCATTTATTAGACCAGACTTTGTGGTAATAATTGTTGGAGCTTTGGGGATACTCTATGCTCTTAAGGTTTCTCTCGAGAGTAACTCAGCCTCTTTGTCCTGAAACAATAGGATTAGATGACCAGGAATTTCTCTTTTATTTCTGGAATTACTATTGATTTGTTGATTTAGTTATTTTTAGGCAAGTCATGCAACTTCTTATTTTTAAGACTAAATGAAATAAAAAAGTTTTAAAAAGTTCTTAGAAAAAGGAATTATGAAATTATGAGGTGGCATTGTTATTCACTTATCTGTTATTTCTGCAGAGGTCTCATGTAGGGAGTTCTCTCAAATATGCAGCTACAAGTCATCTTAAAAGTAATAAGTAAAAATTTAATAAGTTCTAACTTTAAGTAAGAGAAGCAGAGATACAGATAATATTAAAGCCATTTATGTTTCAGAATATGCTGTGCTACTTTTATTTTGATAGAGAAGAAATTAGGAGAAAGCTGGATATTTATATAACCTTAAGTATTAACTTTTCTCCTATTTCTCTTGTTCAGATCTTTTACTGTTCCTTCGTGTTTTGAATGGAGTTTTTGTCTCTTTGATACATCTAACTGGCTTAAGATCAGACATCTGTATTATATACTTCATTGTTTATGTCTTTACCATAGTAGGGAAGTGGTAATTTTAGATGTTTTCTGTTTCCACACCCACTAAGACTTAAGAAGAGATTCATTTTACTCCGTAAATGTTTTGGTACCATCTTTGTCCAGGGCACTGTGCATTGTAAAGAGAATTAGTGCTAAGAGGGAATGAATAAAACAGCCCTTCCTTCGACATTTTTTTTAATCTAATACTGTGAAACAATGTACTTAAAGTAAGATAGTGGGTTAGAACTTAGAATTTAAGAATTGCCATGATAGCTGTTAACCTTCTAACTTAAGTGGTTTTCAGAGTGTGGCTTGGGGACCACTTTGGATCTCCAAGACCCTTGCAGAAGGGGTCTACCATGTCAAAATCATTCTCATAATAATACAAAAGTGCTATTTGCCTTTCTCAGTCTCATTCTTTCACAAGTGTACAATAGTGTTTTTCAGGAGTTACATAATGTGTGGTGATGTCATTACCCTGACAGCAAAAGGAATGTGAGCTTGTATATTCTTGTGTTTAAAATAATGTTATTTTGGGGGGCACCTGGGTGGCTCAGTTGGTTAAGCTTCTGCCTTCAGCTCAGGTCATGATCCCAGGGTCCTGGGATCCAGCCCTGGATCTGGCTCCCTGCTCCACAGGGAGCCTGGTTCTCCCTCTCCTTCTGCCTACTCTTCCCCCTGCTTGTGCGCGCGCTCTCTCTCTGTCAAATAAATAGAATCTTTAAATAAAAAGTGTTATTCTTTTAAGATTCTAGTTATTTATTTGAGAGAGTGTGCACAAGGGAGGGGGGGCAGGGGGAGAGAGAAGCAGACTCCCTGCTGAGCAGGAAGCTAGGGGGTGGCTTGATCCCAGGAAGAGGATCATGACCTGAGCCTCCAAAGACCTATGCTTAACCAGCTGAGCCACCCAGGCCCCCTTAAAAGTGTTATTTTTAGTTTCTAATGTGGCAAATGTATATATAAGCCACATAAAGAGTCGGTCTTTGTATTCCTTAATTTTTTAAAATGTGTAGGGGTTCTGTGAACAAAATATTTGAAAACTGCTGATCTGATGTTATTTATTTTTACCATATGGGAAGGAGGTACCCCTCTTGTCTCACTCTCTGAGAGTCAGCTTTAATGAACATTACATACATACATTATTTTTAATTGATTTATAGTATTTACATCTTGGTGGTGTAAGAGTGGATCTGTTGCAGTTATGATTATGAAAGCCACTTGAACTTCCTCATCCTTAGTTTCTTCATATGTAAATAAGACAATGTTACACATTGTTATGAGTCATGAGAATCAGGGATGTATGTGAAAGTATTATATCATTCACAGACATGCTAGAAATCAATAAAGTAATTTTTGTATTCTTTTATTCAGAGGTGTGTGTTGGGGGAGCTGGTAGAAAGGAGTAGGAGTTTGGATTTGAGAACAGTTCTCATGGTTCTGCCTTTTCTCCCCCTGCTTTGTGAAAGCCGAGAATTTCAATTTTATTGATCATAGGCTATGGTAAGGGACCCTCATGTATGAGTTGTGATGAACATAAAAAGATAGGAGATTTATCAGACATGGTCAAGAGGATTACTTTGGTTGCTGAGTGGCTCATCTCATTTGATACTCTGTCTCTTCCGTGCATAGGATATCAGTTAACATTGAAGTCAAAGGTGAGCTCTATTATGAGGGACCTGCAGCCTCTGTTACCACTCTTTTGTTCAGTGTATACACTGTATATATAAAACCACATCAGAAAATTGTGAAGCATTTTAGGTCTTGATTCTTCTATGCAGAATTAGGAGTTTGGATAAAAGTGAATATTTCATATTAAGTAGAGGGTAGGTGGATGATCGGGAAAAAAAATTTTTTTTTCATTATTATTTGCCCCAGGGGTACAGGTCTGTGAATCATCAGGCTTACACCTTTCACAGCGGGAAGAAATTTTTATAACCGTGTTTGTTGTCCTTATTCTTAATAATTTCATAATTATTCATGGGTACTTTTTTCTCCTACAAGTACAGGATTAAAATCACATTCCCAAGTATAGACTCTGTCAGCATGTCACACACCCAGGAATTCCATAAATAGAATAATTCTCCATAGGTTTCCGTAAGTTAGTGTCTTACTATATTCACCTTTAATATATGCTTTAGTTATAGAGTTTAATGATGCAGAGGTAGAAAAGTAACACCTAAGGTAGGGAGCCAAGCTGGCTATTATTGGTTTCCCTGCACTTGCAAGTTGATATCCTCAGAAAGAACACAATTTTAAAAAAATCAACGGGGTGATGACTGAAATCGTGGCCATGTGGAATCTAAAATCCAAGGAAGGCCAACAGCTATGACCGTGAACATCATACTTGGTGAATGCTGACTCCTGAAATGGTTCTTTTTGGAAGGGAAGAAGTTTGCTTTGTGGTATGTCTCTAGGAGACCAACCTTTAAATAGATAAGTAGAAAGTTTGATAGGAAATATTTCTAGAGCACCTCCCTGTGCTTAATGCTTTACGTGAACCTTCTCATCTAATCCTTACAATAACCCTGTAAGATAGGTAATAATTATTATGTTACTTTTACAGATGAAGAAACTGAGACTCTCAGAGTTGAAGTAGCTTGCCTGAGGTCTTAAAGCTGGCAGATGTAAGAACCAAAATTCAAAACCATCCACTGACTCTAAAACCTGTGTGCTCAACACTGCTTTAAATTGCCTTGTCAAAAGAAGTTGAGGAGTAAGGGATACTAATTGCTTTTTATTCTTTCATGTAATTCTTTTTTTTTTTTTTAAGATTTTATTTATTTATTTGACAGAAAGAGACACAGCTCAAGAGAGGGAACACAAGCAGGAGGAGTGGGAGAGGGAGAAGCAGGCTTCCCGCTGAGCAGGGAGCCCAATGTGGGGTTCGATCCCAGGAACCTGGGGTCATGACCTGGGCCGGAGGCAGACGCTTAACAACTAAGCCACCCAGACGCCCCATCTTTCATGTAATTCTTAAAACAGCTCTGTCAGCTGGGTGTAATTATTATCCTCCTTTTTCCTATGAGGAAACTGAGGCTTAAAGTCAGAGTATGCCCATGGTTATGTTGTGAGGACGTGGCAGAACAAGATTCCAAGCCAAACTGTTCAAGCTCTAGAGTCTGCTCTTACTCACTGTTCTCCAATAGCTGTCATGTATGTTTCTTTTCTTCAGGCAGCTCACAATTTAGTTGGGAGGAGGGGGTGGTGTGAGGGAGAGCTAGAGAGAAACAGACAGAGGAACAGGATGATTAGCACATAGGGCTTTTAGAACACAGGTGAGGAAGCAATACCAGGTGGAGGGGACAGTGTACAGAGAGGAGGTGACTTTGAAGTAGAATTTGAATGGTGGAAGGAGTTTACCTTGGGAGGACTAGTTATGGGATCACAGTGGTTAGCAGGCTAACAGTCTCTCAGGAGAAATAATATAGCAGTACAAACCTTGGTAAGCATGGAGGAGTTTGGTGCATGAATTGTTTTTTTAATGTAGTATCAATCAAATTATTTAAGTAAAATTGAAAATTTGCAGTTTAGTTTCATGGTTTACTAATATAGAAAATCAAGAGTATTCTGAGCCACCATTCTGTCTTCTCTCCTTGTATGTAGTTTTGTGTTGGTGTGCCATACTGTGTATAATAACGTGTGCCAGAAAAGTTACAGCCATTTGAGGTTTTGTAATGATACTGAAATGCAGCAGGGGAACTCATTATTTAAAATAATAATAATTTAAAAAATAATAATTAAAAAAATATAGGAATACTAAGATACCTCTGAAGAATGATAAATGAAACATTTTGAAAATGATCAGCCCTGCTTAATCTAGTTTAGGTATTTGGTTTAGGAGAATTTGGAGCACAAATGATGTTGCTAAAGAAAATATAGAAGAGAAAGGAGACAGGAAGAGAGAACTGAAGTTGTTTTAGTATGCAGGGGAAAAACCTCTTTTAATTCTTCATTATGGAAAATTTCAAACTTACTTAGAAGTTAAGACAATAGCTCAGTAAACCCCCATAATCCATAGCAGACAGTCATTAATTTATGGCCACTTTTGACCATCTCTGTCTCTCCACACCCCCCTCTCCTGATTATTTTGAAACAAGTCTCTAGGAGTTGGGATTCTTATGATTCAACTTTTGTGTTATTTTCATGACACCCTCCCTCCTTGACAGAGTCTTGTCCAGCTTCTGCCTAAGTGTTTCTAGAGATAGAAGGTATGCAGTTCAGTGAAATAGCTGTGCCTTTTTTTTTTTACTTGCTGTAATTGTTAGTAAATTTTCCCTTTTATTGAGCTGAAAACTTGAGCAGATTTATTACTTTGGCAAAGACACACAAGCCCATGCTGAAGTCAAGAGTAGATTTAGACCTCAGACTATTTTTATATTGGGTTTGTAGTAAACCCTCTTTCTAAAGATCACAGTGTTTGCAAACAGTTTTACTGCTGCCATGTGATGGAGATGTCACCAGCTGGCATTCAGGGTGCTTCTAGAGCATTCTTGAAAAAACATCTTAGAGGAAAAATGTATTTTAGACATGAAAAAAGATTCAGATCCACATATGAGAAGAAGGCTTGGCTTCTCTTGTAGGTGTAAAATTAAATACTGTATATTTTTAAAATGTTACCAAAGTAATGTACATTTTTAAACATGGTATTTCTTTTAAACTTTTACAGAAATACAACTCACCCCTTAAAATGTGCACTAGTTATAAAATTCAGGTCAGTGCATTTTTACAAAGTGAACAGAAGAGCATTCAGAACAAGCGAATTGAATATTACCAGTCACTACCCTTCCTGATCTGCCTAAGAGTAGCTACTATCTTGACTTCTACTGCCATTGCTTTGGAGATGGTTTTTATTTATCTGTTTTTGAACTTTATATAAATTGAGCCATACTCTATGCACTCATTGTTTTTCTAGATTCTTTATGTAGCTCAGCAGTACATTTGTGAAATTAGTCCATGTCATCGTGTATGGTGGTAGTTCATTGTATTTGCTGTGGAGTATTCCACTGTGCGATTGTTCCTCAGTTATCTGTTGTTGATGGACCGTTGGGTAGTGCTGTTAGGACCATTCTTACACATTTGTGGGCATTTCTGTTGGCTGTATCTAGGAATAGGTTTGCTGGGCCACAGGTTATGTATTTCCAGGTTTAGTAAATATTACCACAGAGTTTTCAAAGTAGTTCTAATAGTCTACACTAGCAGTTTCACATCTTCTCCAGCACTCGGTATTATCTTTTCATTTTAGTTAATGTACATAATTTAAAAATCAAATAAAAAATCAAATATAACAGAAGGACTTAAAATGAAAGTCAGCACTCACTTCCCTAAACCCTCTACTTTCCTCACCTAAGACATACTCTTCAGAAGCAACCATTTGTAACTGTTTCTGTTTTTAACAGCTTTTAAGAGGCACTGATTAAGAACACAGATTTGGGAGCCTGACTGCTTAGATTCTTATTTTGGCTACACTGCTTGCTAGTTATATAACCTTGAGCAAGCTGTATAACTTCTGTGTCTCCGTTTTCTCATCTACAAAATGGGAATTATGGTACTCATCTCACAGAATTGTTGTAATAATAAATGTAATGCTTTTTTTTACAGTAAGTACTTCGTAAAGTTAGCTTTGCTAATTAATTATTAATTAGCAATTAATTGCTCAACAGTGTTATATTACAATTCTTGATTTAACAGTTTCGGATATTGTCTGTTGATTAACTTCTTTCTGAGGTAGATAAGGATTTAGCTAGGTGATACCCTCTCTCACCTTCCTTCTACCTTCTCCGAATCTAGGTTTTTCGGGTTTTTTTTAATGATTTTATTTATTTGACAAAGAGAGCGCAAGTAGGGAGAGCAGCAGGGAGAGAGAAACAGGCTCCTTGTTGAGGAGGGAGACTGACGTGGGGCTCGATCCCGGGACCTGGAATCATGACCTGAGCTGAAGGCAGACACTTAACCAACTGAGCCACCCAGGCACCCCTCCTAATCTAGTTATATCATTGTTTTCAACACATAAATTGAACGACATGCTTATTTATATATAATTGATGACATTTATGTTCTGTTCAGAGTTGTCTTCCTTGACTAGTCTGTGTGTTTACATTGTTACTATGTCTGTATAAGTTTTCTTTATTGCAGAGCTACCTAATATGCAGGTTTATGTTTCCTTCTCTATCTGCCAATTTAAAAGTCTTCATGCCATTCAAAGCAGTATGTTCCTATAATTAAGTTTGAATACATTATTTTTTTACCTAATTGCCTTAACCAGATTTTCAAGATTTAAATGAAAAATTAACCTCCCCTCTCATTCCTTCTGCCTATCTTGTCCATTCCCCATATTTCCTAGAGATCTTCTTGGAGCCTTCTTCTCTGTTCCATACCAGACTTCTCTCTTGGCTTGGTACATACCTGTTTTCAGAGTGTAGGATATCCTTGCTTTCTGGACTTGGATCCATTATTTTCTGGATCACTTTCTTCTTTTTTGCTTTATACCCTCATTTTGCTGGCATTTATTTTCATGTAACTTTTTAATAAAGGATGCAGTCTCAGGGTGCCTTGGTGGCTCAGTCATTAAGCGTCTGCCTTCGGCTGGAGTCATGATCTCGGGGTCCTGGGATCGAGCCCCGCATCGGGCTCCCTGCTCGGTGGGAAGCTTGCTTCTCCCTCTGCCACTCCCCTTGCTTGTGTTCTCTCTCTGTCAAGTTAATAAATAAAATCTTAAAAAAAAAAATGCAGTCTCCGGCAGTCTCTTCTGAACTTGTTTCCTTATCTGTGTGAAATGAAGAAACAGTTTGCAACTGTGCTTCACCATGTTACTTTATGGATCAAGAACAATAATATACGTGAAACCATGAGTATCCTTGCTGGGTACCTTCTGGCCAGGTTTAGTGCATTATTTCTGTAGAAAACTGGGTGGCAATCAAATCAACCTCAGGGACTATATAGACCAGGCTCAGGAGTTACATTTGAGTTCTGTTGTGGACTGAACTGTGTCCCCTAAAATTCATATGTTGAAGCCCTAACCCTCAGCACAATGATTTTTGAGGTAGGGCCTTTCATGAGGTAATTCAGGTTAAGTGAGGTCATAGGATGGAGCCTTAATCCGGTAGGACCAGTGTCCTTCTAAGACGAGGAAGAAACATCAGGAGTGTATGTGCAGAGAGAAAAACCCATGAGAGGACACAACAAGAAGGTGCCTATCTACAAGGTAAGGAGAGAGGCCTCACCAGAAACCAAACCTCCTGGTACCCTAATCTTGGACCTCCAGCCTCCAGAACTATGAGAAAATAAATTTCGGTTTTGTATAGTATTTGTGAGACCTCTAAGACCTAGTTAGACCTGCGAATGGCCAGTTTTGGGGTGGTTGTAAGGATTAAGTGGGCAAATAAGTGGCTTTTAGTCAGTACCTGGTATGGTAACAGTTTAATAAATCTTTGTTTTTTGTAAGCCTTAGAAGGGGCTATAAGTTATTTTAATGGAGCTGTCATTTATTATTTTTTTCTTATTTAATCAGATAATTCTAACCAACCATTTACATATCAAAGCAACAATAAGAAATTCTTTCTGGGTAAACTGGGTTGGGATTTTTCTTAACAGTTTTATTCAGGTATAATTCATATTCCATAAAATTCACCTATTTAAAGCTTACAATTCATTGATTTTTGGTATATTCACGGATATGTACAACCATCACCACCGTCCCTCACCTGAAAAAAGAAAACCCCCTATCTTTCAGCTATCTTCCTCCTAACCCTCCTACCACCCCAACCCTAAGTACTAATGTAGTTTCTGTCTCTATAGATTTCCCTGTTCTGGATGTTCATATGAATAGAGTCATATAATTTGTGGCTTTAGGGCTTACTGGCTGCCTCAGTTGTTTCTTTCACTATTTTTTCTGCTCCCCTCTCGGTCCTCCTCTCCCCACTTCTTCCCTCCCTTTGGCGGTCCCATTATGTGTGTGTTGGTGTACTTAATGATCTCCCATATTTCTCTAAGGCTTAGTTCATTTTTCTTTATACTTTTTTCCCTTTGTTCTTTGGCTTGCATGACCTCTGTTGCTCTGTCTTCAAATTCACTAAGTCTTTTCTTCTGCCAGTTCACATTTATGGTTGAGAGCCTTTTTGGTGAATTTATTTCAGTTGTTAGTTTTCAACTCGGGAATTCCCACTTGGCTTTTTTTTTTTTCTTTTTAATATACATAATTCCTATATTTTTATTGATATTCTCTATTTGATGTGACATTGGCATAATACCTCCCTTTACCTCTTTAATCATGCTTTTAAAATTTTTTGTGAACATACTTGTAATGGCTGTTTTGAAGTCTTTTTCTATTAAATCCAACACCTGGTCATTTTCACTGGCAGTTTGTGTTGCCTGCTTTCTGCTTTAAGGATCAGAAAGAAACCTGCTTTCCTGATTCTTCACATATTTCACAATTTTTGTTGGAAATTAAATACTTTAGATAATATTGTAGCAACTTTGAGCACTGCTTCCCCCCCCCCAGGGTTTATTATTTGTTTGTTTTTTAGTGATTGCCTGGGTTATTTTAGTGAAGTCTACCCTCTACCTCCGTTGTGCCTATTGTTTTCACCAATACCCTGGGGCATATGTTGTTCTGCCATCTAATCCAGTCAAATTGTAGCTTCTTTGAAGGAATAATTTCTGAGGTCTGTGTTTGATACTTGTTCTGACCCCAGGAGAGATCGCCCAGCTGTCTTATTTCCTGTAAATTAGGCAGCCTTTATTATAGGCTGTATCTTCATTAAATCCATGAATCTCCTTCCAGTTGCCTGACTTCACAACCTCCATTGTTCTTAAGAGCACTCTTAGGTTTGAGCTTCTTAGTTCCTTTGGGAAGAGATCAGGAGCTTATTTTATGGTGCGCCTTACCCTTTCCAGCCCTCTTAGCAAATATTTTGAGCCAAGGCTCTGGAGCTGGGGGTGGGAACAGTGGCAAGCTTCTCTGTGACACTCCCAGTCTAGAAGCTGGGTGCAAGGTGGGGGAAGGGTGGCAGTAGCCTGAGTGAGGTACAGACCATTGCATCATGAGCCAGAGCAAAAATGATCAGGGCACTAGGCGCAAGGTGAAATCTCCATTCCATAGATGGGGGCAGGGTCAAGGAAGGGAGCTCCCATCTCTTGACTATACCTGCCTGGAATTTAACCTCAGTACTAGCAGAAGGCTGCATGAGAAACACTGCTGTGCTGCTCCTCTGAGGAAGTCTCAGTTCTGTGACTCCCTTTGACTGGGAGCTGGAGGTGAGACCGCCTGCCTTGGCTGCAGCAGTTGAGAGTGGAATCTCTTCCTTGTTGAGCTTGTTGGAGGGAGCAGTCTTGGTTTAGGCACCACAGAGTTAGACCTTTCTTACCAAATTTTTGTAGACTTTCTTGAATATAAGTTCCTTCCTTTGCTGTTTACCCTTAAAGACATTTCAGAGGCTTTATGTGTTTTCTTTCTGTTTTTGTTTTTACACTTGATCTTAGCCAAAAGGCTGAGAAGCGATTGTTTTTGTTTTTATTTTAATAATTTCCACCAGTTTTATTGCAGAGGGGGGGTCAGTGGAGCTCTCTCATTTCAGAAGTTGATCTTTCTGGGTTGGTTTTCTAAGCTTCTGCAGGAGGAAGTACAAGGAGCTTGTTCAGGGAACTTGAATGAGAAAACAGTGACATTTTTAAGTTGATAGGTTAACAGAAGAAAAGGTTCATGAATTCTGACGAAGGATAATGTGGTAGGATAGGAAGGTAAAAGGAAGGGGTAGGCTGCTTTATTGTTTAGATTTCTCTGTGGGTTTTGGGATACTTAAAGCCTTGGACTTAAAAGTTTTGAAAACCAAGTGTCCTTAGAGAACGTGAATGTGTGGATTTTATTTATTAGCTTGGTGAACAAACAGCTTTATCCCACTGTTTAGTGTGTTATTTTTAAATGGAATTCAGTTTTGTGATTTTAGTGTATTTTTGTACATAAATACTTTCAGCAAATGTTGCTAGCAGCATTAATAAACCAAGTTAGACTTTATTCCATAGTTTTTATTAAATTTTAAGTTTATGCATAAGAAGAAAAGTTGATTTATAGAGCAGCTGTGATTTAGCTGTATTGTTATATTTGAAGTTGGTTGTGTATAGTATAGTGATCTTTGTAATGTTTTATGGAGTGACATTGATGTGTTCTACAGGAGCCATAAGACGTGTGTGTGTGTGTTACAAGCACTCAACTCCAATAATATAGTAACATAATAGATTTAGTTCCTTTTTTTTCCTTTTAAAATATTGGTGCCGGGCGCCTGGGTGGCTCAGTCGGTTAAAGCCTCTGCCTTCAGCTCAGGTCATGATCTCAGGGTCCTGGAATGGAGGCCCGCATCGGGCTCTCTGCTCAGCAGGGAGTCGGCTTCCTCCTCTCTCTCTGCCTGCCTCTCTGCCTACTTGTAATCTCTCTCTCTCTCTGTGTCAAATAAATAAATAAAATCTTAAAAAAAAAAATTGGTGCCAGTTTGAATCAAATGACTTCAACTGCAAATTAAGGAATTGAGGACTTTCTGCCTTCCCCCTAATTCAGAAGCAGGAGAAAAGCACTGAATATTGTTTGTATACCTACTTATCTTTCCCTAAAAAGATTTTCCTTTGATCCTGTTCATTGGGAAACTGTAAAACAGTATTTCTCCCCCATCAGTATCTTTCAGTATAAACTGTTGTAATGGCCTACTAATATATTCTAAATGTTTATTTCAGGGCGCCTGGGTGGCTCAGTGGGTTAAAGCCTCTGCCTTCGGCTCAGGTCATGATCTCAGGGTCCTGGAATGGAGGCCCGCATAGGGCTCTCTGCTCAGCAGGGAGCCTGTTTCCTTCTCTCTCTGCCTGCCTCTCTGCATTCTTGTGATCTCTCTCTGTCATATAAATAAATCTTTAAAAAAAATAAATGTTTATTTCATTTTTAGTGTTGGATTTTTATAAATCAGCTCAACACATACTTGAGTCCTGATTGTGTGCATGAAGGTTGCAGACAGTGTGAGACCAGGTCACATTTGAGATTTCCAGGCACAAATGCACAGCAATTTAAGTGACTGCAAAATAAAGAAGAGTGAAAGCAGTGCGTGTGCTCTGACCTAAAGCCGATTACGGAAAGCATTTAGGATTTGACTAGGCTTTGAGAACTAGGGAAAACATCCAGTTAGTTCAAAAGGCCTGAAAGCAGAAATGTGCATAATATATTCAGAGTACATGTATCTTCAGAGTACAGACTCCACTTTCTAGATAGGAAGGTTTCTAATAAGGAAAAATGCCATTGGAAAGATTAATCGTGGTGGATCTTGGATGTGAAACCAAGAACTTTTGACAGTCTCTTTTTGTGTGTGGTTGGTGAGAAGCCATGGAAGCTGCCATGTCTGGAGACTGTGTGTAAAGTAAATTGAAAACTATAGGCCCCTGAGCCCAATTTTCTCTTCATTTTCCTTGTCCTTTGCTTTAATGAAGGAGTATGGATTGTATTTCAAATTAAAGTTTTTAAAGCCTATAGTTCATAACTCAGCACAAGCTCCTCCATGAAAACCAGAGTATTAAAGCAGCAGCACATAGAGGCCTGAATTATTCATAGGTAACTGAAATGTTTAGGCTTTGATGGAATTAGACTAGCTTGAATTCTGGTTTTGCCACCCACCGTGTAACATTGAACAAATCCTTTAACTTATAAAGCTCACTATTCTCACCTGGAAAGGGAAGCTAGTTCTGTCACCCTCTCAGGTTTGTGAGCATTACAGGAGAGAAAGCTTGGAAAACTCTTAGCACACTGCCCAGCAAATGTAGACAAATCTGGTGAATTCCTTTGCCACCATTAGTTGTTGTTATTATTAATCATTATAATGTACTGATTACTATGAATTATATTGTTTCCAGGAACAATGTATTCTGAATTTTGATCTTGTACTATAGAAACACTCTTCCCATCTGGTCCAGAATGAATCTCTGTCCTGCCCCACCCAAGTTTCAGGGCCTAATGATGGTCTTTAGATTTTATTTTTCTTTTTTCTAAGTGTCCTGCTTTGTCAATGAGGGCATGCCAAAACAACAACAACAAAAATCGGAGGTCCAGGTGCCACAGAGAAGACGCCATCGGCTGCCAGTTGTAGGGGAGTAAGATAAGCTTTGGGTTTTTAGAGCTCATGCAGTATTAGGTTTTTGTTTTATGTTTCTTTCCTATAGGTAGGTTTTGTTACTACTACTCTTTAAACTGTGCTGTTTATTGTCCAGAAATTTAGACTTATCTTTACTTTTCTCAGGTTTAAGCCGTTTTTTCCATTCCAAACTTCGCAAGGATTTGAAGAAGATGAAGAAGAGCAAATCCATATACAACAATGGGCACTTACTGAGGGCCGCCTTAAAGTTACATTGTTAGAATGTAGCAGGTATGTTCTTTGTTCATCATTGCTACATTATGGGAAATAAAGTGCAGTGAAAATATACTTAAGTATGTTTGTGTTTGTTCCCCCTTTGTGTTAATTTATTATATATGATCTGTAAATCTTTAATCATAAATTTCATAAAATTAGTCCTTTCCAGCTTGCAAAAAATATAAACCGTATTTTAGAAAGCATTCTAATGGAGAGGATATCTGTCCTTCAGTAATTCCCAAACCTCTTAGATGCTTTATGCTCTTTTGGCATATTTCTAATTTACTAACCATTGGAGAGCTGTTTATAGTATAACATTTTTGAGACTTGTATGTGATAATTGGAAATACCAATTAGAAATACTTAGAAAGCCCTATGATTCTTAAAATTTTAGAGCTGAAAGGGACCTCAGAAATAATCTTGCCCAGCCTCCTTATTTTACTTTGCAGTCTAAACTGTGTTCGTATCTTGCTTAAACTACTTACTACACTAACCTCTTTACTTTTCTAATACTGGTTACTGATATAACCACCAGAATTAGCTTTTGAAAATGCACATCTTGGGGCACCTGGGTGGGCTCAGATGGTTAAGCATCTGCCTTTGGCTCAGGTCATGATCCCAGGGTCCTGGGATTGAGTCCCGCATCAGCCTCCCTGCTCAGTGGGGAGTCTGGTTCTCCCTCCCCCTCAGCCCCTCCCCCTGCTTGTGCTCTCTTGTTCTGTCAAATAATAAAACCTTAAAATAAATAAACAAATAAATAAAACACAAATCTTCTTGTCACTTTCCCACTTAAAATTCTTTAATGGTTTCCCTGTTACTAGAATATAGACCCAAATCCTTGCTATGGCCTACATGTACCTCTTGCCTCTTTGGCTTCTTTTTCCTCTCAGCCTCACACTCATAGTGCTTCAGCCACATAGGCTTCCCTAAAGGAAGATGTTGGCAAACTTTCTCTCTCAAGGGCCAGAGATAGTAAATATTTTAGGCTTTGTGGTTCACATAGTCTCTGTTGCTCGGCCATATAGTATAAAAGCAGTCATAGACAGTACATGGTATGGCTGTGTACCCATAAAACTCTACATATGAATTTCATAATTTTCGTGTGTCATGAAATATTCTTTTAATTTTTTTCAATCATTTAAAAATGTAAAAACCTTTGGTAGTTTATAGGTTACACAAGAACAAGCAGGGGCTGGATTTGGCCCATGGACCATAGTTCACTATTCCCTGCCTTAGCTATTTTACCATACTAAGCTTCTTGTGTTGATTCCCCCCCGTTTTCCAGGCGGAAGGTCCTACCCCATTTTCTGCTTCTTGAAACCAGGCTTCCTTAATCCACTTCAACAGCTGCCTCTTTAATGTGTCTCCTGATTATTTCAAGTACAAGTATACTGTCCTTATGCTACATTTCTATGACACTTGTTTGTACCACTTATTTGGTTCTTATCACTTCTATTTTTATTTCCAGCCCATAATAAAAACAAGTGCCTGAGTATACAGTTATGTGTTGTACCTAATATATTTGTGTCCTTGCTAATAGGTTAATTTTAAGCACACTGTTAACTGCTAAACATTTTTTTCTGTTTTGTCTTGGAGTGATTCAGTATACAATATTGAACATCATGTCAGAAAGACTGAAAAGGAATTCTTTTGGCAAAGAAAGACTAAATATGGTATAGATTTTGTAAAAGGGACTGTAGTGTACAGGAAAATGACATATACAGTAAAAATACAGCTCTATACAAGTCTAAATTTGAATTGACTAAGCTAATATGGTATGAAAGCATGAGTATTAAATATCTAATTATAATTTGGGCTTGTTGTTAACATTAGGAAGGACATTTTTCAGGTGATCTGTGTTTAAGGAAATTTTGACCAGATGTTTCTTTTTTTCTTTCAGTTAATTTTCTTGAAGATTCACATTTCTTGTAGATTCACAATCAGACCATTGGATTATCTTTTCCAAAATAGTCATAGCAAGTTTTAAACATTAGAAGGGCAATTTTGGGCAAAATTTCTTAACTCTCTTGTGTCTGCCTACTCATCTACCCATTCCCAAACCTGCAAAGATAGCCTTGAAGGAAATTTATTATTCATTTATTCACCATACATTTGTTTACTATGATGTAGATGATGTATAATAGAGATAATGTGCTAGGAATTTCTATTTATTTCTATTTATTTATTTTTTAAAGATTTTATTCATTTGAGAGAAAGAGAGACAGAGAGTACAAGCAAGGGGAGAGGCAGAAGCGGACTCCTTGCTGAGCTGGGAGCCTGACATGGGGCTCAATCCCAGGACCTGGAGATCATGACCTGAGCTGAAGGCAGACACTTAACCACCTAGGCGCTGCCCCCACCCATCCCCCGCCTTTTTTTTTTTTTTTTTTTAGATTTTATTTATTCATTTGAGAGTGTGCTAGGAATTTTTAAAAGAACTAGTTCTTTTGCCTTAACGTTGCTGGTGAGGTTATAGATTGATTTTACGTCTTTTGGTTGTGGCTGTTTAACCACTAGCTATTGTTGTCACCTTTGTTCACCATTCTTTTGCTTTATCTGAGATACTGCTTGCTTAAAGCTTTGCTATCAGCCTTGAGTCAAAGAGTTCATGAAGGCACTGAGCAAGTGTAGTCAGACATTATTTAGGTCATGTTGGAGTGAGATAACTGGTACAAAGAAAAGCATTACAGTTTGAGTGTTTGTATCCTGCTTTGTTTTAATAAAGAACTGTATAATGAGTCTCTGAAAGAACACACAAGAAACAAGTAAAATTCTTACGGGGTGTAGGAGAGAGAACTGGGTTAATGATCGACAGGGAGTGAAGGTGAGAGGCAGACTTTTCACTACAAACTTTTATATTGTTTGATTTTTGTTACCGTATCACTGGTCAAAAAATTAAAAAGTAAAGACCGCTATTTCTAGGGATTTGATACAGAAAACATGGACAGTAGTTCTTAAGTCTCTCACATTTCTAAAAGTTGAAGGGGAAAGCAGAGATGATCGTCTGTTCCTAAGTTCCTCTTGTAAACTTGGGTTATATTGCCGTCACCTTCCCCCAGGTGACAGCTTAATCTTGGAAGGAAGAACACTATCTAAAAGTTTTCCAGTCACTATCTTTATAAACCCAACTGTGTAAAGTTACCTAGTATTGTGGTGCTGTGTTATTTCACACAGTTTAAGGATTACTTGAAATTGCTTATGAAGGAAAGAATAAATTACTGTTTTCTACTCATCTCTGCCTTTTTGTCTTTGAATTGAATTCTAAATATTCTTTTCATATTCTTCTCATTAAAATCTTTCTTACAGGGGCACCTGGGTGGCTCAGTTGGTTGGAGGTCTGCCTTCGGCTCAGGTCATGATCCCAGGGTGCTGGGATCAAGCCCCACGCTGGGCTCCTCCCTTTCCCTCTGCCTGCCACTCCCCCTGTGTTCTCTCTCTCTCTCTGTCAAATAAATTAATAAAATCTTTTAAAAAAATAAATAAAAGAACTGACTGACTTACCACACCTTAAAAAAAAATCTTAGGTTGTTTTTCTTCTAAACTCTCTTCTTCTTTTTTTTTTTTTAATTTATTTATTTGACAGAGAGTGAGATCACAAGTAGGCAGAGAGGCAGGCAGAGAGAGAGGGGGAAGCAGGCTCCCTGCTGATCAGGGAACCCAATGCGGGCCTTTATCCCAGGACCCTGAGATCACGACCTGAGCCGAAAGCCCCCTGAGCCACCCAGGCACCCTCATTTAGCATTGTTAATAGTTTTAGGTTAATGTTCTTATAAATGCTTATTTCTTAGGCTTGTAGAACTTGACCTTGAATCTGGTAAAAATAATGGAACTTTGGTAATTTTTTCCTCAAGTCCATAAAATAGAACATCAAACTCATCATTATTTTTCTTTCTTAAACTTTTTAATTTGAAGTAATGACTGTGTTGTGAGGACTTTTTTTAACTTAATTTTTTATATAGTTTCAGACTTACAGAGTCTGAAAATTTTTATCAAACTTAACCTGTTGTAAGGCTTTAAAATGCATTTTTCCAATGAGGAAACAAATCAGAAGTATCTGTAGAAAACAAATTTTACTGAAAATATTGGAGTTGTGGAAATAATGAAGTGGAAATAATACTGGCATTTGAGTTAGAAAGTGTTGTGTTCATATACTAACCATGTGCTCTTACTGCTGTATGTCCTTAGACAAGTTGCACATCTCTAAAATGGGAAAGGATGCTTGCTGCCCTGCTGGTAATTGTGATCAGAGATAGGCAATTGTGTTGAGATACATAACCCTACAGTGCCTGCTGGGGCATAGCAAGCCTTCAATAGATGTAGCCTCATTTTTTTTTTAAGATATTTATTTATTAAGTTGAGAAAGATTGCACAAACTACGGGGGGGATAGGAACAAAGGGAGAGGAACAGCAGACTCTGCTGAGCGAGGAGCCCAATGCAGGACTCAGTCCCACAACCCTGAGGTCATTACCTGAGCCAAAATCAAGAGTCAGATGCTCAACTGACTGAGCCACCCAGCTGTATTAGTAGTAGTCTCTATTATTATGCCTTAATATAATCATAGTATTTATCAAGAAGAAAACAAATCTTTAAACAAAAGTATATTTTTCTTTGTGTATTTGGTTGTGAGAACTGAAATTTTTTTTTTTTAAGATTTTATTTATTTGAGAGAGCACAAGTCGGCAGAGGGAGATGGAGAAGCAGACTCCCTGCTGAGCTGGGAGCCTGATGTAGGGCTGGATTCCAGGACCCTGAGATTGTGGCCTGAGCTGAAAGCAGACGCCTAACTAACTGAGCCACCCAGGTGCCCCCTGGAATTTGAATTTTATTACTTTAGAAAGGGTCTCACAGTGTAAAGAGAAGTTATTTTCTCATTATCTGAAATATAGTTTTGAATTTCCCAATTAAAATCTTGGGGGCGGTAAAATAACTTTCCTTGTAAAAATTGGTTTTAACACTTTGTATTTGTCAATTTTTTAAAAAACAGTCATTCTGAATTTTTTTGCATTAACTAAAGCTGATTTTTTTAGCAATAGATGAACTCAATTGCTGTATTCATAGCACTATTAGAAGAAAATTATTTCACATTCGTGTTGCAATCATATTATTAAGATTATTTTTAGATTTACAGTTTATCTCATAGATTATATTCCATCTTAAAGGATTTGAGGTATTTTGCAGAGAAAATATATGCCCGTGTTCAGTTAAATAGAAGATAAATTATATAAAAAATAACTACATACAGAAGAAAAAAATCAATTTTCTGGCAGCAAAGGAAACTTGATGGATTACTTAGCTCTTATTTTCTGGTATACTGTACATGTTCTTTAGGGGAAAAGAAATTCTGGCACCAAATTCTAGATGAGATTTGTCATATACATCTTTATGTTAAAAGACATTGATGTAATAGATACATTTTCTTTTCTTTGGTTTATTTTATCAACCAGTTACATGGTAAACAAACTAAGATTGTAGCTGGTAAAGGCAAAGCCTATGAAATTTTATTGTGTGAGAGTTTTACTCCAAAGAAGTATATTTAGGATCGCCTGTCCTAATTATAGATAGGAGATTCTAATTAAGGTCAGTTCTTCACTGAGTCAGAATGTTCTAAAGTCTGTATTTTGTCAGTAGCTTCTTTTAAGTGTTTTGTTTTACTGGGTTCCAAAAGTATATCATTTAAAAAATTTTTCAAATGTTAACACAAAGACAGAAAACCACAGAAGTTGACATTCTATTCTATTACCAGGAGTCTCCCCTTATTCCCAATTATCTGTTATCAGCATGGATGCATGGATTCCTGTTTTTTTCTTTACTATCCTTAACTATTTTGGTGCCTAAGTTTTCCCAAATTTGGCCTCTAGGAGCCTCGTTAAACTGGTTCCTTTATGCTGCATCCAGTATAAACTTGTCTTTTTTTTTCCCTTTTTTTTCTTTCTCTCTCTTTTTTTGTTTAAGGTCTTTACCACTTTGTGGTATAACAGCTGTTCTAGGTTCATTTTGTATCTTCTCTGTCACAGTCCTAGAATCAGCTATTTTTCCAAAGAGCCTTGGTTCCTTTTAGTAGAAAATAATACTAAAAATCAAGGTCTGGGTGTTGGGTGTATTCATTACTACTCATATATAATCATAGTCCCCGTTAGTGGAGAGTTAGCTAATACTTACATGTGTAGACACTTACAGGTATATAACATATACAACACATACATAATTTAGAAATCATGAATTGACCCAATATTTCCAATTCCAGTTCATTCTTATAGGGTTGTTTCTTGCCTTGGTTCTTGCTCCTTTCATAATTTTGTCCCTTGAACCCCAGCTCCCAGTAACATCAGCAGTGTACTCATTTGCGTAATCCCATAATACATCTCAAATAGTTTCAGAATTACTTTGTCTGTGTAAGTGGAGAAAACATACTTATGAAAAGAAATTCAGGGTTTATTCACAGTTCTCCCCTACTCTACCCAAGATTAAGGGCATATGGTCAAGTACTATATTCATGAATTAGATTAATTTTCCCCCTTCAGTGTGTTCTGTTAGTCATTTGAAATATAGCTGGGTTTATTTTTTTCTGTTTGCTTTCAGTTTCCCACCCTCCCACCTCTGCCTTTCCATCCTTACTGATTCTTATTTTAATATGTGGGGCATTAATATATTCCAAAACCCAAAACTGTACAAAACCATATACAGACAGTCCTTACTCCGCACGGAACTATGTTAACCAAAACCCTGCATATCAGAACAGTGCATAGCAGGGACAGAGTTCTCATATGTAGTGACTCAAGGTAAGGACTGCCTGTACAGTCTTCAGATCTTCTGCATCTTTACTGATTCTAAACTTAGTTCTGTCAATTACTGAGTGAAAGTGTGTTTCTTCAAGCATGACTATGAATTTATCTCTTTTTTGTAGTTTTGTTATTAGGTGCATATTTCTTCTTGATATATTGACCCTTTTACCATTACAAAGGGTCCTTTTTTATTTCATAGTATTTCTTATCTTGATATTTATTTTGTCTAAATTGATAAAGCCGCTACAGTTTTCTTATGTTTATTGTTTGTACTGTTTCTTTTTTTTTCTACAGGTTTTTACTTTCAGTCTTTTTGTGTTTTTTTGTTTAAATATAAATGGTTCCTTTATGTGTAATCTAACAATCTCTGCCTTTTCATTGGAGTGTTTAGTTCATTTACATTTAATGTAATGATTAAATTATATTTAGGTCTGTCGTTTGCCATTTATTTTTTGTCTCATTTGTCTGGTTCGATTTGGTTTTTTGCTCCTCTGTCCCTTCTTTCTGTTCTTCCTGTTTTGTGAATCAAATATTTTTAGAATTTAGACTTGACACAGACCTTCAATTTGTAAAAAGTACAGTATCTCTGAAGCACAATAAAAGGAGATATGCCTGTATTAGGGGAGACAGCTTCAAGGTGACAGTTTGATAGTAGGAATTAATCCTTCAATAGCACTATGTTCATATTATATAACAAAATGTTTAGTTCTTCTGTAGAGAAGCTTGTTAACATTATGGATTTTGAAATTCATTTACAAGATAAGCTGCTTTAGAAGTTACAAACAAAATAATTTCTCCCTTGCATTGGTTTGTGAATCCTTCATTTAGGTTGTAGTATTGTTTGATTCTATCCACTTGGTTATTTTTTATTCTAGAGGTAACTTTTTTTAATTTTTTCTGAAGCAAATAAGGCTAAATCTCTTTTTTTCCCTTAGTAGTTGATAAATGGGTGTTGTTATATTATCTGTGTTTATTTTAATGTTTGATATTTTATCTTTTTTAAAAAGGGAAAACACCTAGCTAAATTTGAAGATATTTGGAAACATGGCTCTGGAAATACTTATATTGTTATTAACAGCACTTATTACCGGCAATATATAATAAATAGTAGACACTTTGCATTCTTTATTTCCAGCTCTCAGAGTATCTTTACAAAGTTAGTATTATTATGTCTATTTTGTAGATGATAAATTGAGATCTATAGGTTACTTGCCCAACACGCCCTATCTAGAATTTGAACCTAGGTTTGTCTGACTCCAAAATCCCACATTCTATTATCTTTATATCCTTTTAAAAAAATCTTATCAAGGAAAAATCTGGTCCTAACATTTTTCATTTTGTGTTAGAAAAATACAAACTTGAGGGCAAGTCATTATTTTTAAAATGTTACCTTTCCTGGGACAGATCTTGTGTACTAATAATGAAGTATCATTTAGATGAAGGCTGAAGTCTTTCCTTCATGGAAATTAGCTCAAATATGAGACATTTAAATTTTTGTGAATGATGTTGAAAAATGGGAGGAATTACTTGGAATTATTGTTGCATATTATTCCTTCAGGTCTTTAGAGCTACATACATCTGTAACGATAAAGGTCTCTAACTCCGAATTTGATATAACCCCACCAGATGAACTGAATTCCTGTAGAGAGCTTGAGACTACATCTGTATTTATTAGCTGCTGCAGTTGCTCTAGGGGGGGTAAAGATACTTTCTTAGTTTCTATACATTTCTCTAGGCTATAGTTAAATAACTCTCCCTATAATTAGGTTGCTTTTGACTAGAAGCAGACTTTTCAGAAGATTGCAAATTTGGAATTTATCTGTCCTTGTCCTTGCTTTCTCTTTTCTTCCCCCACCTCCTCTTCTTTAAGGTTATTGTGTTGGAAAAGAGTATTGTTTCTCTTGTAATAGCATATATCCACTGCTGTTTTATATAGCAAAACAACTGTTTAATTCCTCTGATTTCTGAATTGTAAATGAATTTAAGAAAATTAAATAGTAATTAGCTGACATAAAACAAAGCTCTGTTTGAAAATGCCAAATTCCAAAATGTTTTAAATGTGAAGTTAGTATTCTGTTTACTTACATACAATACCTTTAACAAGAGTAAAGTGAACTATAAAATGAACTGTGGCTAGAACATAAAATTCAAAAGAATGTTATATCTTTGAATTTTCCCTCTCTTTACATCATTATGCCATAACTGTCAATCAGTACTTTTTTTTTTTTTAGATTTTTATTTATTCATTTGACACAGAGAGAGAGATTACAAGTAGGCAGAGAGGCAGGCAGAGAGAGAGGAGAGAGGAGGAAGCAGGCTCCCTGCTGAGCAGAAAGCCCAATGTGGGCCTCGATCCCAGGACCCTGGGATCATGACCTGAGCCGAAGGCAGCGGCTTTAACCCACTGAGCCACCCAGGCGCCCTGTTAATCAGTACTTCTAATGTTTTTTATTTGTAGCTAGGATTGATGATATTAACCAAAAGATAACTGCCTTTCCCCCTCCTCCCCTTTTTCTGTCAAAACTTCTCAAATTCATCCATCTCAATTTATGTGGCCCAAACCTTCATTCTCTAGTTATGTGATCCTGGGTAAATTACCAAACCTCTCCATGCCTCAATTTTTTAATCTGTAAATTAGGGTTGTAATAGTACCTATCCCAGTAATTGTAAAAATTGAGTGAGATAATAAACGTAGACGCTCTTAGAACTACCCTCACGGTAATTGTTAGCTGCCACCACTGCTCCCAGTTCTTCTGTCACTACTCCCATCACTTTACGTAAATAGTGTGATGAATACAGAAAAGTGGGAATTCCAGTGCCTGTGCTCTAAAACTTAGAATGTAGTTGGGGCTGACAGACAGTAGCAGATGTATATAAACAAGCCAGCTACACACGGCTGTCTGATTTGAAATGAGACTGAGAGAATAAATACTACAGAGATTTAGTGCAAGGAGAAAATATTTTGGAGTTGAAGCTGCTATGGAAAACCTCATGGATATGAGGTATATCTTCCAAGACAGGCAGACGGATGTAGATTTTAGAAAAAGAGCCAATAAGATAGCATAGGTGATTCCATTATCATTTAACATAGCACTAGAAATCTTTAGCGTTAGCAATCAGACAACAACAAAGAAAAGGCATTCAAATCAGCAAGGAAGAAGTCAGACTTTCACTATTTGCAGATGACATGATACTCTTTGTAGAAAACCCAAAAGATTACACACGCACACACACAAAAAATTGCTAGAACTAATACATGAATTCATCAGAGTCACAGGATATAAAATCAATATATAGAAATCTGTTGCATCTCCATATACCAGTAATGAAGCAGCAGAAAAAGAAATCAAAGAATTGATCCCATTTACAATTGCAACCCAAAACAATGAGATACCTAGGAATAAACCTAACCAAAGAGGTAAAAGATGTGTCCTCTGAAAACTATAAAACACTTATGAAAGAAATTGAAGAAAACACAAAGAAATGAGAAAACATACTGATGGATTGGAAGAACAATCTACACATTTAATGCCACCCATATCAAAATACCACCAGCATTTTTCATAGAGCTAGAACAAACAACCCTAAAATTTGTTTGGAACCACAGAAGACCCTGAATAGCCAAAGTAGTCCTGAAAAAGAAAAGCAAACTGGAGGCATCAAAATTCCAAACTTCAAGCTAGCTACATTACAAAGCTGTAGTCATCAAGCAGTGTGGTACTGGCAAAAATCATATGCATAGATCAGTGGAACAGAATAAAAAACCCAGAAATGAACCCACAACTATATGGTCAACTAATCTTCAACAAAGCAGGAAAGAGTAGCCAATGGAAAATAGACAGTCTGTCTCTTCAGCAAATGGTGTTGGGAAAACTGGACAGCAACATGCAGAAGAGTGAAACTGGACCAGTTTCTTAAACCAGACACAGAATTATATTCAAAATGGATGAAAGACGTAAATGTGAGATAGGAAACCATCAAAATCCTATAGGAGAACACAGGCAAGAACCTTTTTGACCTTGGCGGTAGCAACTTCTTACAAGACACATCTCTGGAGGCAAGGGAAGCAAAAGCAGAAATGAACTATTGGGACTTCATCAAGATAAAAAGCTTCTGCACATCAAACGAAACAATCAACAAAACTAAAAGGCGGTCTGTGAAATGGGAGAAGATATTTGCAAATGACCAGTCTGATAAGGGGTAGTATCCAAAATCTTAAGGAATATATCAAACTCAACACCCAAGGAACAAAAATAATCCAGTTAAGAAATGGGCAGAAGACATGAATAGACATTTTTTAAAAGAAAACATCCAGATGGCTAACAGACACATGAAAAGGTGCTTAGTATCACTCATCATCAGGGAAATACAAATCAAAACTACAATGAGCTACTACCTCACACCTGTTAGAATTGCTAAAATTAACAACACGGGAAACAACAGTTGTTGGTGAGGATGCAGAGAATTGGGAACCCTCTTACACTGTTGGTGGGAATGCTAACTAGTCCAGCCAGTATGAGGGTTCCTTAAAAAGTTAGAAATAGAACTATCCTGTGACCCAGCAACTGCGCCTACTAGGTATTTACCCAAAGGATACAAAAATGCAGATTTTAAGGGGTACCTGCACCTCAGTGTTTATAGCATCACCTGATGAATGGATAAAGAAGATGTGGTATACACACACACACACACACACACACACACACACACACACACACACACACACACACACACACACACACACACACAATGCAGTATTACCCAGCCATCAAAAAGAATTGAAATCTTGCCATTTACAATGATGTGGATGGAGCTATAGTATATTATGCTAAGCAAAATAAGTCAGAGAAAGACAAATTCCATGTGATTTCGCTCATGTGAAATTTAAGAGACAAGACAGATGAACATTTGGAAGGGGGGATAAAGAGGGAAGCAAACCATAAGAGATTCATAAATATAGAGAACAACTGAGGGTTGTTGGAGGGAGGAAGGTGGGGGATGGGTATTAAGGAAGACACTTATTAACGATGAACCCTGGGTGTTACATGTAAGTGATGAATAAATTCTTCTGAAACCAATATTACACTATACATTATACAACTAGAATTTAAATAGAAGTTTAAAACAAATAAAATCATGTAGGTGTTTGGGAAAAGAGCCAATAATGCAAAAGTGAAAATTTGTATTTTTCAGGGACCTGTCTGAGTGAAATGTAGATGTTTATGTGGAAAATCAGGGCCAAATTTGCTAGCAGAAGTCCAAGATACTTATCCTTTAAATAGGGGGAAGTTACTGAAAGTATCTGAAGGGACATAAAGAAACACTTGTTTTAAGAAGATTGCTATTTATAAGGTAGATTGCACAGAGAGAAAGTTAAAGCCCCAGAGCCTAATTAAGAGGTGTTGCAGGATAAAGGTGAAGAGGTAAGCGCTTAAAAGATACAGATCAGTAGGGACAAAAAGAAAGGGACAAATAGGCTAACTAGGACAGGGTTTCCTGAGTGGCTGACTATATGGATGGCTATCGGTGGGGAGGCAAATGACTGTTAAAAGATTTGAGTTGAGTAAAATTATGGTAAAATTGACTTTGGTTTGGTCATCAAGTATTGATTATTTTTCTAGATATTGGAGGTTATAAAGAGTAAGACACAGCTACTGCTTTTCAGGACTAGTGGGAGAAATGGAGGTGCTTTTTTCAGAGGGAGATAAATGTGATTTTATATATTTTTAGTGGTAGGGTATGGTTAGATTTCCCTGTACAAGTGTTCTGTAAACTTGGGGTTTTAGAAGCAAAGCAGGAGGGGGGTGCATCAGTCAGTTGAGCTTCTGGCTCTTGATTTCAGCTCAGGTCATGCTCTTGGGGACATGAGATCAAGCCCCAAATTGGGCTCTGTGCTCAGTGTGGAGTCTGCCTGGGATTCTTTCTCTCTCCCTCTGCCCATCCTCCCACTTGCGTGTGCGCTCGCTCTCTCTCTCTCAAATCCATGAAAAGAAGCAAAGCAGGAAAAAGACAAGGACTGAACATTAGGTTTGGAAGTCTTTGTCATAGACAAGAGAGTTGAGTTCTGAGTTAGGATGGTTTTGGGGGGAAGGGAGAGGGTAGTATAGGCCCTAAGCATGTATAGGAGGAGGTCAGCTATGTTTGATTCTTTTCACAACCGGTGAGTTGATATTTGACTCCCTACAGGTGCAAGACTCCTTTCAAATTAATCATTTTTTTAAAAAAAGGAATTTTTATTTTTCCTTTTTGGTATAAAATGAGATTCTTATAGAAGTGTACATTGGGTATTACTTTCCTTTTCTAAGTGGCTTGGTCTTGAGTCATATAAATTCTGTCTCTTTCTTGATAGGTGGTGTTTGTGTTATGTTTAACATGAGGTTTCAATATACTTTTGCCTTTAAAAAAAATTAACCTTTTGAACTTGGTAAGAACTTTCATAGAATTAATAATATCTCTTTCAGGAGACAGAGAGGTCTAAAGGCAATTTCCTTTGTCATTTTCTTCAGCACTATGTACTCTTCCCCTTTAAAGTAGTATAGTAAAAAATTTTTATACTCTTTCTTGCGTATTCAGCATATATTGAGTGTTCATTTGACTCAAAATATGTATGAGCCCGTGATTATAACTATGTATTTCTGGTGCTTATATAATCTGAATGGAAAGCCTTTGTTTAACTCAAGATTGGATTGTAAGTGGCATAGGGATGTAAGATGAAAATCGATTCTTGTTATAAAGGTTCTGTCTAAACTAAAGCAAATGCTGTCTAAATGCACCTGATTAGCTGGTATTTGTGTTTCCGGTAGGAAATTCTTCCTGGCATTTCTCCAGAAATGTACATGTTTTTCCAAATCTCAAGAGATACCAGTCAAGAAACCAAGAAAATGGGGGAAAATGTTATAATTCTTCTGTGAGAATTAAAGCTTAACATTCAACATAGTCATTATTGGGTGAGGGAATCCACTGATTACATGTCAGAAGCAGGCACAGGAAACACTGGCATAGGAAGTGTGTCCTGAGGACCAGATACGATGTTTGTAGAGGGGCAATCATGGTCTGAGCAGTGCATCTTGGGTATAGCTTTTGCCCCGTCTGCTAATTGGGAGTCGTTCTTGCTAACAAAATAAATATTAATAATTTACATACATAGTATACTTTATACAAACCCTAGGAAATGATACTTTTTTTTTTCAAGAAATAGGTTTTCTAAGCAAAATAAATCCTTAAATTGGCAGTATGACACATGCTTCTATGTTGTTAACTTTTCTGCGAGAAACTAAAGTTACTCTGTTGGAGTACTAATAATGTTTGCTGGCTTTTTCTAGTATTTGAATATTCACTATAGGCTACAGTTCTTTGTAATAAGTGCTTTAGTGGAAGAAATGGAAAGAGAAGATGTAAATGTTGTAGGATACTCTGACATAGAATCAGAAGTTGATCTAAAATCAGAATTAGTAAAAGCAGTATCTATTTCAGTGGTAAAGCCAAATTCTGGACAATCAAGCAAAATACCTTCATTATTAGAAAAAAAAAAGTTATCTGAAGCAATATGAACCCTAACATCCAATCCGGAGGTGTTTTTGGAAATATTTTAACAGGTGGACCAGTTATTAGCAATGCAAAATTAAAGTTTTCTGTGTCTGGGGTCAGGTTTATCAAGGCAACTAATGCTTTGTGTACTTTAAAATTTCATTATTAAGAATAACTAAATGTTAAATATTTGTGGTATTTGAGTATTTTAAATGATTTTCATTTGGAATTTATTTTGTTTCAAGGTACCCTTTTAATGTTTTCTGTTATCAAATACCAGATAAAAATCATCTTATGTTTTATTGAAATATGAATCTTGTCACAATATATTGTTTCATAGTAGTGATAAACCAAGTATTTATTATCATATCTTTTTGTAACAAATGTTAAAGTATTTAAAAGTTTTAGTGTAACCCTAATAATCATTACTTGATCATTGTCATGATCATGCATTTCTTTTCTAGATTTTTTCTAAATCAGCTTTATTGAGGTATAATTCACATACCATACAGTTCATCCATGTAAAGTGTACGATTCACTGTGTTGTAGTACATTCGTAGGGTTGTGCAACCATCATCACAGTCTAATTTTAGAACAATTTTTGTCACTCTTAAAGAAACCCCATACCCATTAACAGTCAATCCCTATTCCCCCAGTCCTCCTCCCCAGCCCTAAGTAACCACTAATCTACTTTCTGTCTCTATAAATTTGCTTACTCCAAACCTTTCATGTAAATGTGGATTCATACAATATGTGGTCTTTTCTGACTGGCTTCTTTCACTTAGTATGTTTTTGAGATTCATTCAGATTGTAGCATACATCATTAATTCATTTCCTCTTATTGCTAAATAATATTCCATCGTGTGTATATGCTACATTTTATTTACCTTTTCATCAGATGATGGGCTTATGGGTTTTCATGTTTTGGCTGTTAAGAATAATGCTGCTATGAACATGCATGTTAAGTTTTGCATGAATGTGCGCTTCCATTTCTCTTGGTTATATACCAGGAATGGATGTGCTGCATCATTTATTAACTTTTTAAGGAACTGCCAAAGTATATTTCAAAGTGGCTGCACCATTTTACGTCCCTCTAGCAAAATACAAGTATTTGTTTCTCTACATCCTCACCAGTACTTTTCTCCTTTTTTGATTAACCATCTAATGAGTGTGAAGCAGCATCTCATTATGGTTTTGATTTTCATTTCCCTAGTGGCTAATGATGTTGAACCTGTTTTCATGTTCTTATTGGCTATTTGTGTATCTTCTATGGAGAAATGTCCAATTTTAAATTGAGTTATAATAGACCCTTATGAGATACCTAACTTGCAAATATTTTATCACATTCTGTGAATTGTCTTTTCACTTACTTGATGATGTCCTTTGAAACACAAAAAAATTTAGTTTTGTTGTAGTCCCATTTATATTTTTTCCCCCTTTGGTACTTGTACTTTTGCTCTCCTGTATTAAGAAACCATTGCCTAAGTCAAGGTCACAAAGATTTGATTTTATGTTTTCTTCTCTTACATTTAGGTCTGTGACTCATTTTGAGTTAATCATTGTTAAGTTTTGTGTTATTCTTTAAAAAAAAAACACTGAAAAGGTGTTGTAAAAAAAAAGGTGTTATAAAAATATGACAGTAGTGTTACGGTTTCAGGGAACAGCTCTGGTAAATCTGCTTTCTCATTCCTGAATCCTGAAGATTAATCTCTTTTGGGAATTTGGGAACGTTAGCTGGTGCCTACCTACCCTATGCATGATGGTAAAGGCCTCTAGGTAGTTTACTCTTTTGAACAGATGGTGGCAGCAGAGCTTTGATGAATGAAAATTCTCATTTTTCTAAACAGTATTTTATAATTATGAATCTTCTTAATTTTTTGGCAGTAGGCTGTTAAGTACTAAGTTTAAATTTCCTTTTAAGATTAAAAACTATTTGAATTTAGGGTTGTTTTTGGTTTTGTTTTGCCATGAGTTTATTCAGATTTTTAGTTGATGAAGCCAGTTTGTGAAGTGTGGACTCTGTTTTTATCTACCTTTTATTTTTGCTTATCTCACTTCTGCCCCCATGATCTTTTTGTTTTTTTTAAGATTTTATTTGTTTATTTGACAGAGAGAGAGAGGTCACAAGTAGGCAGAGAGGCAGGCAGAGAGAAAGGAGGAAGCAGGCTCCCTGCTGAGCAGGCAGCCCCACGGAGGGCTTGTTCCCAGGACCCTGAGATCATGACCTGAGCCGAAGGCAGAGGCTTTAACCCACTGAGCCACCCAGGTGGCCCTACCCGCATGATCTTTGTGTGGACAAAAAGTAATAGAGTAGTAGTCAAAATGTTGATCAACGCTAATGCTATTCTCAAGCTTACTCCTGAAATATATTGGTAGACTTATGTTCTGATTTAGAAGACAGGTAATATGGAAGCTAGACACGTGGGTTATATTTTTTTCCTTCAATAATAAAAGTGCTTACATCATCTCAAGATTAGGCCTGAGATTTCCTTTTTAGTTCTGAATATTAAACAGAAAATTAGGTGATGCAGGTATTCCTTGACAATTGTTTTCAAGATAATAGAAATAGCACACGCTTATGGAATACTTAGTGTTTGCTAGGTGCTACACTAAATGCCGTGTATGCATTTGTCTTCTTTTGTTCTCACAACAGCTCTAAGTGGTATTATTTTTGCCCTGCATTTTTCAGAGAAAGAGATGGGTTTTGAGAAGTTAAATAATTTGCCTAAAGTCACACTGTTAGATGGAGAAGTGTGTGGGTGTGTTCATCAGCAACTATATTGCACTATCTTATGTGTATAATTTTTACAAAGTAGTATGGTACTATGTGTATCACTCTGCAACTAATTTTTTAAATTCAACAGTCTCATTTGATGATCTGTAACTTTTGCTACTCTGTATAGATGTCTGGTCATGAATACGTACTACTTTCTGCTTGATTTAGCTGCAGAGAAACAGCTTGTCCTGGAATTTCACTTAATTTTTGCTTTACTTCACTTTTCCACTAGAGGGTGCACTGTTTGACTTAATTATTTTTTTTCTGTTACCAAAATTATAAATAGTAATGGAGTTATTTATTATTTCTTGGTATAATGAGAAAAATTTTATTGCGTATAGCTGGTATAATAGTCTCCTTGTTTTATTTTATACTACAGGTTACTCATTTTTGGATCCTATGACAGAGAGGCAAATATTCATTGTACACTCGAGTTGAGCAGTGGTGTTTGGGAAGAAAAACAAAGGAGTTCTATTAAGACGGTACAGTGGATTTGCATAGTTTTACATCTTTCTGAAGTTTGTATTCTATAAGCATACCTTTAATAATGTTTCTATATTTATAGAGTTATTTTTGGTCATGTACAAATAATTGAACAGCTCGTCTTGTTGCAGTACAACAGTAATAAAATGAACCACATAAAACTGTGGTATTCAGATCACTTGCTTGCTTTAGAAACCTTGTCTAATTTTCCTTCTAGAACTTTAAAATTATATCACAAGAATGGAATTAGAAAGAAATAATTCTAAACACCTTAGAAAGCAAGTAAATTTAAAGCATTCTTTCATTCAGTAGATGTTTTATGAATGCTTATACTAGGTGCTGTGTTAGATTCAGGAAACAGTTCAAAACAAGAAAAGACTTGTTTTTGTGGTGCTAGCATGGGGTAGAGGTTTGGCATGAGGGTTAGAAGAGGAGAGAGGTGAACTACATGTTATAGGATGGAAGTAGAAAATGACAATAAATGGGTAAACCAAAGAAGTGAACAAGGTAATTTCCAGAGATAGATACTATGAAAAAAATAGGATTATGATAGAGCAGATTCTTCAGATCTGGTGATAATAGGGAAAAACCTCTAAAGAGATAACACTAGAGCAGGCTGCCCCAGTTAGAATTTCAGATAAACAGTGAATAAGTTTTTTTTATTATAAGTATTTACCTGATTTTTACATGCTAAGTCTGACGACCCTTCACTGAAGACAAGGCCTGAATCGTGAAGAGGAGCAAGCCACATGGAGAGTCTGGGGAAATGAGGGAGTGGAAGGCATTTCCAGCAAAGGGAGCAGCAGATGTGTGAGGGCGTGTGAGTTTGAGGAACAGAAAGAAGGCTAATACAGCTAGAGCGTAGTATAAGAGCTAGAGAGTCATGCTTACTCTTGTAAGGGGTTTGAATTTCATTATTTGTGGTGGGAGAGTTTTAAGACATGATCTTGTGTACATTTTGCACAAAGTGTTCTGCTTGTATAGACAAAGGATTATAGGAAGACAAGAGTAAATCTAGAGAGAGGTCAGTTAGGAGGCATTTAGGGGAAGTGTTGGTTACTGTAACTAGGTGGTAGCTGAAGAAATAGAAAAAAGAATGGATTTGGGCTATACTTTTAGTGTATGAAGGACTTAGAGTTCTGGTTTCTTTTTTCTTTCTTCCTTTTTTTTTTTTTTTAGTTTTTCTTTTGAATTTAATGGTTTCTTTTTTGATTAAAAAAAAAAAGCTATTACCTAAGTTGCAAGACTAAAAAAACTGTACAGACTTAAAATATTTTAAATGCTAGAATTAAGCAAAAGTAGTGCTTTGCTCTCAACATGTTTTAATTAGACTTGTTGGATTCTTTGAGTTCTAAAATGAATAAAAATTGTCACTAGTTATTGGTTGTTTCCAAAGTGAGTTGGTAGTTTCTGAATATTCTGAATAGCAGTTTTAGTAGTAATTATTATGTGCTTTTTGTGTTTTGCATAAATCTAGTAGTCTATTAAAGATTTAAAGCATTTATCAAAATTGTCTACAGAATTTCTATACTAAGCTCATGAAGTTTCATAATGGAAACAGAGTTTCAGAATTTAATGGCTGAAGGAGGGGGGCAGTCTATGCTCTAAAGGAACCATATCCCCTTTTTTTAGACAGTTCATTTCATTTATTAAGTATATACTGAAATATTATGGGTTTGGTGGTAATAAAATTCTAAGAGTGCTTCTTGGAACCCCCAAACCTTGCTGGAGTTACTTTTTAGTCTTTTGAAAAATAAGATCCATTTAGCACGTCGGTAGATTTTTTGCAGGAATGAATTATAGCTGTATTCTTTAAAGATGTATTTAAGAACTTAGATATTTAGTTGTTTCTATTGCATTTAATTCTTGGTGTCAATATAGCCAGTTCTGTGATTATTATTTGTAGCCGATACTATTTCTCTGTTATGACTTCATTATGGTGAATATGTACTTTTGAACTATGCTCCCTAGCTGTTTTATAGAAGTAATGATGTGCTTTTGGTGTTTCTAGAATAACTTGTTATTCTTTGTAGCATCTTAAAAAGTAGTCACAGTTCTCAATTTTCAAAATAGGTCTGTAAGCATATCTCCATGCTATTGGAGAACATGACTTTTTTTTTATCTGACCACATATGTTTTATTTTTCTGAACTCTAAATTATCTGAAGGTAGAATCACATTTCTAGCATATATACAATAGGATGTGTACTTATGTGGGATTTCGTCAGTCCCCATATTTTAGAGAAGGTACTTGAGCTCTTTCTGGAATATCTAGGTTTAGGTATATATGTCAGACTCAGTTGTATTCTAAATATCTGAGGTTATCTGTAATTCTGGTTGAGAATCTTTATTTTTTTTATTATTAACATGTAATGTATTATTTGTTTCAGGGTACATGTCTGATTCATCCTTTTTTTTTTACATTTATAATGATAATATGGTATTTGGATGTTCCTTTGACCTTAAATTGTTTCTAAATTACATAATTTCTTTAAGTAGCAACTGTTGTGACTATCCTTACAAAAAATTGAGTAGTATGAAATTCATTTGGAATAAATAGAATACTTTTGATCAGGGAGGGACGGTAGGGAGGAGTGAAGCTGGAAAGGGAGGACGGGCTGCAGATTTTGAATTTACGAAAGTAGTAGAGAGCTATTAAAGATTCTGAGCGCAGGAATGACATGGTCAAAACAGTGGTTTTTAGGAGAGTCTCCTGTTTCTTTGGTGGTCGTTTGTACCTCAGCTTTCTTTTAAGTTTGTCTCAATTTGAAGCAACTCCTCAGAAGAATAAAATAACCAGTTTGTTCTGAATTACATGAATACATGAAAAAGCATTTTTGTTTTATCCAGGTATGAAATGGTCATAACTTGCCATTGCTAATGGCATTTTCAGTTTCCTTTATTATATTTGCAAAAATATGAGATTAGACAGCTTTAATATTTTACAGAAAAGGTTAGTAAGACTTTAATCTGGAGTTACAATTTTAGGTCTTCACATATGTCATAGGTAGTTTTAGAGAAGAATTCTAGGTCACTAATTACATCTGGTATAAAAAATGTCAGCAGAAGTTAAGTGTCTCCAGGCTTTAAATTACATATGTCTGAATTTAATAACTCTAGGAAGAAGAATTCATTGTGTTCTTTAGGACTACATAAAAGATTGCAGAATAGGATTTGATCATTTGCAATATATTGCAAATTGGGATAGAAAAAAGAGAATATCATTAAGAAATAAGTATGTGAATGTATTTGATGAGTTTAGAAGCTATCTTTGTATAAATGCAGTTTTCAAGCTTAAATTTTTTAAATGTTGAAATTTATTCATCGAAGAGAGCCACTAGTTTCAGTGAATATGTAGAATGAAAGAAACTTAAGTCTTTCCATATTTTAAATGTGCTTTTGAGTCTTTAACGCATTATAATGTACCTTATCATGTTGCTGATAGTGGAAGATGATTAATAATAACAATAGATGAAAAAGCTTTAGAGGATGCCTGGGTGGCTCCGTGGGTTAAGCATCTGCCTTTGCTCAGGTCATAGTCCCAGGGTCCTCAGATCAAGTCCCACATGGGGCTACCTGCTCATCAGGGAGTCTGCCTCTCCCTCTTCCTCTGCTTGTGCTCTGTCTCTCACTTTCTCTCTTCCTCAAATAAATAAAATCTTTTTTAAAAAAGGAAAGAAAGAAAAGAAAAGCTTTAGATTTGTAGTGTTTGCACAAGTGTTGGGAGGTAGAAATGGAACAGTCCTAATGAATTAGCTGCAAGTATTAGCAAAATCAAGTAAATAGTGGTTTAAGCTAGAAAAAGACTTGCCTTGTATGAGAAGCTGTGAGTTAGTATGGCAGCTCAGTGATACTCTAAGCACAGAGCCTTGGCTCTTAACTGGCTTCTTCTTCCATCACCCCTAGTGTGAGATATTTATCCTCATGGCTGCAAGATTTCTAATGCACCCCTGGGTATCTACCTTTCAAGGAAAAGAGTGAGGTCGGAGCATGTGGGTGGCTGTATCAGTTAAGCGTCTGCCTTCGGCTCAAGACATGATCTCAGGGTCCTGGGATCAAGCCCCACATCAGGCTCCCTGCTCAGCGGGGAGTCTGCTTCTCCTCCCTCTGCTCCTCCCCTCTGCTCCTGCTCTCTCTCTCTCTCTCTCTCTCTCTCTCTCTCTCTCTCTCTCTCTCCTCTCTCTCAAATGAATAAATGAAATCTTTAAAGAAAAAAGAAAAGTGGGGATGAGGTCTAAAGCAAGCCAAACGCACATCTCAGCCAGGTCTTGTCCTTTTTAAGTGCTTTCCTGGAAAGCTCCTCCCAGGGATCCACTTGTATCTCACTGGCTAGAACTGAGTTACTCGGTGTCCCCAACAGCAAGGAACTGTGGAGAATCATTTTAATTTTTCAGCCTTTGTAGAGTAGAAGACACAGGTGAAGGTTATGAATGCAGTTTAAGGTGCCTAGCCCACAGTCTTACCATAAGAAAATATTCAAATCTGTCTAAGGACTTCTTTTTAAGGGAATTTTTCTTATATTGGGATATAAATGAGTAATTGAAAAGAATATGGATTTCTTCCTGTTTTGAAATGGACAAGTACATAGAAAGGAATCTTCTGGGTCCCTGAATGTACAGTAGATGGGCAGAAGGGAGATATTGGAACAGTCGTGTGTTCAGTAAAAATAGAAGCATTTCATGTCTTATGGAACCCAATGTGCAGGTTCCCAAGGGAACTGTGGGTAAAGGCATTAGGAGATGTCATGATATTTCAGATCTTCCTGAAAGATAAGTAATAAATCCCTGAAGAGCGTTCAGCTGACATTTGGAGAGAATACATAAGTGATAATTTCAAACTCTTAATCAGAATGAGTAAACCTCCTATCAGAGGTTTATATGGTGTCAACTGGCAACTTGCAGTTGGCAGTTGCTGTAAGAAAGGCTTTGGATAGGGTCAGCCATACTGCAGGTTTTGATGTCAGAAGAATTCATCTCCTAGATTCTAGACTTTATCTCTGTTTTGACCTGAGTGGTACTTTTTCTTCTCTCCATTGCTACTTCCCAATCAAAAACCTCATTTTTTTTAAAAGGATCTGATTCTTAAAGATAAATAATTTACATCAGGCTTCCTCAGTTTTCTTCTTAAACACACCCTTACAATTAAAGAGGCATTTGAGGAAATGATCCCTATTTTCAAAGACTTGTAAGTATAAGAAGAGAGGCATGGGAACGAAATATGTAACATGAGTCTATGAAATCCTTTGCCCATGTACAAAGAGCCAAAGCCTTTTGCCTATAGGATCTATACTTGTTCCATTAAATCCCACTACTCTCACAAAGACTGGACTGAGTGGTATTCTAATAATTAGAAGACAGTTTGGGAGTGGTGGTAGTGGAATCAGTGTAGAGCAGAGGCAAGGAGAACTCTGAAACTGTAGGGAGATGGGATCTGAATGGATGGATGAACTTCATAATAAGATGAGTCATGCTTAATTGCCTAAGATTGAGCCTGATTCAAAGGCAGTCTGCCTTATTATAGAGCGCAGTGAGTCTTTCTATATTTCAGAGTAAAGGTTGGGGCATCTGAATCCAGGAAACACTTGGTAGAGGGCACATCACCATTTGAAAGAAAGTACAATAAATAGGGAACTCATTCCCTGTCTAATATTATAGTGCTAAACAAGCATATAGAAGAAATGGAAACAGTAAATGCATTTCAACTTTCAGAAAGTTTTTGATGAAGAACCATACGAAAGGTTCTTAAATCATTTCTTTAGCAGGAGAATATTTTGTTACAGATAGAGCTGCCTTAAAGATAAATATGACCAGGTATAATATCTGGAGTGATCGAGTCTAGGACTGTGATCGGTTTTCACAAATGATCTGAAACCACACTGTCCAGTGGAGATAAAATGTATACCATTAGGTGATTTTAAATTGTCTTACAGCCACATTTTAAAAAGTAAAAATAAATATGTGAACTTAATTTTAGTAATGTTTTATTTGACCAATATACCCAAATCATTGTTATTTCAACATGTGATCAACATAAAAAATGAGGAGGTTTTTTTTCTTTTTAAAGTCTTTGAAATCTGGTGCATATTTTATAGTTATAACACATCACAATTCATCCTAACCACATTTCAAGTGCTTAGTAACCACTTGTGGCTAGTAGCTACTATACTGGACAGTACAGGCCAAAAAGAAGGATGTATAATATAGTATTCAGATTTGCACACGGCACAAAACTTTTCTGAGATGCTCCAAGAGGAACAAAATGAAGAAAAAGCTCATAGGACAGTTGCATAAGAATTCAAAACTATGCTTAAAATATATGAGATCTAGGATCCTTAAAGAAGTAAATAGGTCTTTGTGCCTCCAAACAAGAAATTTCAGCTTAACATGAGAGTGGTGTCACAAAATGAATACACATATTTAAAAACCATGAAATTCTCACAGAATTAATTATTTGTTCATTCCTGGTTTCTGTAATACATGTAATTTTTGAGAAGATAATGTGGGGAAAAAAATTAATATGTCAGTGAGATAGGTGTATATAGATAAATGAATGGGGAAAAGTTAGTGATCTTCAGCTGAAAATACAAAGGTGGGTGAATGATTAATGGAAGCATATAAACACAAAAAGTAAACACTAGGATGATCAACAAATATGCTGAGCAAGGAACTAGATCTGTAGGGCAGTGAAGATGAATTTATTATGTCTCTGATGGTTGATGATCAGATGATATAAATGCTAAAAGAAATTTACTTAAAATGTCTTTGACAATTCTGCACACTACTTACTTGCTGGACCATGTTATGACAGGGCTGGCCTTTGCTGGCAATTTTTCCAGGGCTTTAGTATCAGTTGACTCTCAGCTGGGTTTAACCCATGTGAAGTTCTGATGGGAAATAGAAGTGGATTGGGGAAGCCAGGGTAGTATTCCTGTACCCCTCGGCCTTGGACAACATGTTTGGCAGCTGTTATCTCTTCCAGGGCTCCGTGCTTCTCCTAGGACAGGTCCACTCTGTTTCTTGCTTCTGCTGGGTGCTCTAGCACCTGGCCGGTACTAATACCAATTCCTCCCTCTGTTCTTCCAGCCTAAGGTTGGTAGCGACTTGTGACTTTTGCTAGTATCTGAGTCGCTCCACTGTCATCATTCCTCTAGAAAACTTTGCCTAGTGAGCATAAGAAACCTTGGGAATATATATATTTTTTAGGATTTTTATTTATTTATTAGAGAGAGCAAGCGTGAGCATACAAGTAGGAAGAGGGGCAGAGGGAAAGGGAGAAGCCGACACCCGCCAAGCAGGGAGCCTGATGCAGGACTTGATCCTAGGACTCTGAGATCATGACCTGAGTCGAAGGCAGCCAATTGAGCCACCTAGGCGTCCCAGGACTATTTCTCATAGTTGGGAATTCATACTTACATTTCTATGATAATTTGGTGTTATCTTCACCAGTGTCTTTCTTTACCACAGACACTATGATTGTTTTTGCTTATAGCACTTGGCATTTAGTGGAAATTCGGTAAATGTTTCTGGGAATACTGAAGATGACTGACTAGCTGTGAGCCTCCATTTACCCTCATCCTTTTTTCTTCTAGACTTCTAGGTTTCAGCATGACTTAGTCACAAAATGAGATGTACTACTATTCAGTACAGTACAGAAGTTTACTACAGTTCAGTACAGAACAGATTCCTTCTGTTAAAAGCCTGGTTTTAATATATATTTTTTTAAGATTTTATTTATTTGTTTGTCAGAGAGAGCGAGCGTGCAGACAGGGGGAGCAGCAGCCAGAGGGAGAAGCAGGCTTCCCACTGAGCAAGGAGCCCGATGCAGGACTCAATCCCAGGACCCTGGGATCATGATCCAAGCTGAAGGTAGACACTTAACCGACTGAGCCACCAAGGAGTCCCAAAAGCCTGGTTTTTACAGTGAGGGTTTTAGTTTACAAATATGATACATAATAGTATAATGGCATTATTAAAAACATTAAAAGAACTTCTGAGTCTATGTGTATAATTCAGTGTAGCCTAAATAAAATGACTGTGATCCAAAATTTTACTTGTCTTACTTCCCTTTTGGTTTTAGAGAGTTTTAGAAGTCTTGCTGAATGATAGCTATCCAGATCTGTCTACAATTTGTTGACTATACATAAAGAGAGTCAAAAAGAGTTCCCTAAAGAACTGTGATTTCAAGTAAGAACATCTGAGACAGACAAATTTATAAATACATTAGGCTAGATGCTTCTGAGCTGGCATTTTGGTGTGTTTGCTTAAGGCCAGATGCCTTGCAGATAGCATTTGGGTGTTCCTATTTAACCATTTGCCATTTACAGTCTTAATCTTATCAAAAGGAAGAAAAAGATTAGAGCAAATAAAGCTTTTTTGAAAATGCCAGTTTTTATGAAAACTCTGGTTTAATTCAATTTGATAATATTTGTGAATACAGTAGGGACTCAGTGGAATTTTAATCATATATAAAGTTCTATAATTTGGCTTCTTAAATAAACTAAATGCCTTTTAAGCTTTAGTAGTAAATGTTATGCAGCATTTCCACTCTTAAAGTTAATCTTGCTTAAAAATGAGGGATGCAGTTCTCTGTTTCATAGTTTCTTCGTGTGTTTAATATGATTGTGAAATACTGTGAAAAGAGTAGGAACTTAGGTTAAAATATAGAAACATCACCTCTCCAATCCGTGTAAGGCACTGTGTGAACATGAAAAAGAAGCCCGAGGGGTGCCTGGGTGGCTCAGTCGGTTAAGGGAATGCCTTCAGCTCAGGTCGTGATCTCAGTGTCCTGAAATCAAGCCCCGTGTGGATCCCTGCATCGGGCTCCATGCTCCGTGGGAAGCCTGCTTCTCCCTCTCCTTCTGCCACTCCCCGTTTGTCCCCTCTGTCTCTCTCTCTAAAGAATATGAGGTATAAGCAATGAGACTGTGACCTTTCTTTCAAGGAAGATAAGCAGTGAAAAAGTAAGATCAGGAAAGAGTAGGATCAACAGTATGGTGTGCATCAGTATTATAGTTAGCATTTCAATGTTCTAAGAGAGTTTGAGAACCAAATACTATGGAGGGGAGATAGCATTCTTCTAGGAAAACCAAGAAAGAATAGGAGGTGACATTTGAGCCAAGCTTCCCAGCTGTATGTAGTATTTTGAGATGGTAGGGAGAGCATTTCAAGGTGGAGGACATGAGTTAAAACCAAATAAAGAATGAGAATGTTTGAGTATGTTTAGGATACGTGTTGTCCAGGTTGACTAAAGAATATGGTAGGGTAGGAAGATGATACAAAATAACGATAAAAAGGTTGGACCATATTACCGAAGTGTTTTAAATACCAGACTAAGAAGTTTAGCTGTTACTCTCTTTTTTTTAAGATTTTATTTATTTATTTGACAGAGAAAGATTACAAGTAGGCAGAGAGAGAGGAGGAAGCAGGCTCCCCGCTGAGCAGGGAGCCTGATGCGGGGCTTGATCCCAGGACCCTAAGATCATGACCTGAGCCGAAGGCAGAGGCTTTAACCCACTGAGCCACCCAGGCGTCCCTGGCTGTTACTCTCTAGGAGAGTAGGAGTTATGGAAGCTTTTAGAATGAAAGTGATCTCATCGGAATCTTGGTTTAAGGCAACGTGGCTCTGAATTTGAGTTGTAGCTAGGTCACTTATTGGCAGCATGATCTTAGTCAATGTCCTCAAACCCATCTCCACAAGCACTTTATTCCTCTATAAAATGGGACTGATGGATCCATCCTTCACATGGATGTAGGAGGGATAAATGAAATCTCTATATTAAAATTCTCATTCAAGGAACACCTGGGTGGCTCAATCAGTTAAGCATCTCCCTTCAGCTCAGGTCATGATCTCAGGGTGCTGGGATCAAATGCCACATCTGGCTCCTTGCTCAGCGGGGAGCCTGCTTCTCCCTCTGCCTGCCACTCCCCCTGCTTGTGTGCTCTCGCTCTCTCTCTTTCTCTGACAAAATCTTAAAAAAAAATAAAATGTCTAGTTCAGTATCTGGCATACAGTATTTAGTAATCAATAACTTCACTAAACTTGGCAGCAAATGGGTAAAGTCAAGCACTATTTGACAAGGGAAGGATGTGAAATAGTAGAGATGAGGGACAATGAAAGTTTGAACCAAAATGGTGGCAATGAAAGTGGAAAATAGAATCAGTGTGGCTTGGATACCACTAGAATGTGGGGTTTGGGGAGAATGAGAGGAGAAGCCAGAAGGACTGAAGCCATGAAGTGGCAGGAAGAGGAGAAAGAAGATCTCATTTTGGACATGTTGGGTTTGAGGTACAGTGGTTATCAAAGGTCAGTCTAGACACAGAATTTTGTTCATGTGCCGCTTTGATCTACTGTTTTTGTTTTTATACTTCTGATGCTATCATTTAAGGTCTTAACATCTAGTAAGTTGAACACTTTAATTGGGGTTATATGCTCTGTTTTTAGGTCTCTTTCAAATAAGATAAAGAGAATCAGAATGGTTTCACAAAAAAGTAGTAAGAATCTAAATATTTTTTAGAAGAGCTTTTTTTTAAAAAAAAAAAGATTTTATTTATTTGACAGAGAGAGAGAGAGATCACAAGTAGGCAGAGAGGCAGGCAGAGAGAGAGAGGAGGAAGCAGGCTCCCTGCCGAGCAGGGAGCCCGATGCGGGGCTCGATCCCAGGATCCTGAGATCATGACCTGAGCCGAAGGCAGAGGCTTTAACCCACTGAGCCACCCAGGCACCCTAGAAGAGCTTTTGAAAACAAGTTAAGAAAATAATATTAGTAAAACTTAAACACTACTTTTGAATTATTCCTCAGGACCCTCCAGTTTACTGTCATCTGAGTAATACTCATTCACTCAGTCCATACTTTGTCATGAATTAAAACATCCTTTTTGAGGCACAGTAGCACCTCCCCCCAGAAACCCACTTAGCTAAACAGCTCATTTCCCAAGTCATACCCTCAGATGCAGGTTGCAGAACTAGGGAATAAACAATTAGAGAAGTGTTGGGTGTTACCAGAGATCCTGCAGTAGCATACACCTCCCTGCCCACACATGTTCAGTCTCCTAGTCGTTAGGAGCTGTAGCAAGATCTGAGTACTTTCATGTGCCAGTCATGATTGTAAGACTCTGTATGCAGCAGCCATTTAATTCTCTTAGCAGCCTCATGAAAATTAGGCATGCTTGTCATCTCCATTTTATATGGGAGGAAACTGAGGCACACAGAAAGTAACTTATCCAGATCCCCTAGCTAGCAGGTGGTGAAGACAGTCAGCACACCCAGGCTGTGTGACTCCAGAGCTGGTGTTCTCAATTACTGTACTGTCCCACCAGTGGTGGGTTCCGATCTGGACTCCTTGACTCTAGTTCTATGCCTGCAGAACAAGTTATTTCCTAGTCTCTCAAACAGAGATAATAGTAACAATACAGGGGTTAAATATCTGTGAAACACCTCGCACAGTATCCAGCCTGTAATAACTATAATAGTAACTATTATCATCAACCTTGACCTGAATGCCACCTCCTTTGCGCCTGTGTTTTTAGTGCTAACTTTTTATATATCCTTTTAAATCCTTCCTATAACAAGGTGAGAAGGACAGGGGAATAGCTTCTTCAGTCATGGGATAGTGTTTTTTTGTTTTTTTAAGACTTACAGGCCAAATAGTAACTTTTAAGAACATCAGCAAGTTTAAAAATATATATATATATATGAAGTTTAGTAAGGGTTCTTATAAGAAGGTGGAGATCAGCCAGCTGCTGCCCATCTCAAGTGAGGATAAAACATGGACAAGCATTTACATTTCAGAAAGGTTTAAGGTAAATTAAGAATTTCATAGGAGTAAAGAGTGTTAATGTCATAGCATAGAAAAAAGCCTAGCTAATCTGTCATTAATAACGTAGTTTTAGAACATTTAGGAAGTAGTAGTATATGGGACTAACCTGAGATCTCTAGCTCTGACTTTTTCATTTTACTGTAAATGCGAAGTTCTGTCATTTACTAATTGAAGTTACTTTCAGATGAACAGACAAAGTAAAACTAGGTTGAAGGTTTTGTTCCTATCTTCAAACAGGCAAGGGCAAAGGGCAGCAACGACCACACTGAACTCCTGTGTCCTGTTAAACAGTCTTATTTAGTATTTCCATAAGGTGCTGTGTATTTCTCCACATAAATATTGAACATGACCTGTTCAAAGTGGGTTTAGGACAGCTGTGTTTCTCATTTGCAAGCATGTTAATTTACATTGATATTGAATCGTACTAGACAAATAAGTGGTTATACTGAAAGCTGCTTATATATAAACAGTATGCTCTATACTAGAAAAGATAAGAATGTTTTATTAATCATTGTAAATATCACTACTTCTGGGTAACTCATTATATTTCTTTAAAGGTTATCAAGAGACTCGTAGAGTATGGACCGATGGCTCACTTTCTAAATGACGCATGAATTATCTTTCATAAATTGATCAACACTGAAAATGTTGTTAGAAGTCTAAGCGGCAAGCCATTGAGCATAAGGAAGCAGTATAAGTATCATGAAGCAGAATTTTAATTTCTCTGTGGTATCCTCATGTGTGAAATTTGAGCAAACATATTTGTCAATAAAATCAGCAGTTTCTAAAGATAAAAGTGATATGTTTGGAAACTGGTATGAGCTATATTTTTTGCCTATATAAGAAAATTTCAGAAAGCTATAAAGAAAACTGTGAAAGCTAACCATAATCCCACTACCCAGGGAGACCAGTGTTAACTTTTTAGATGAACTTTATAAACACAAGGATATACATACTATTCACAGGTTATGTTTATGTTTCCTTAAAAAAGAGATCATGTCTTTAATAACCTCCCTTTTTTCCTGCTTTATTATATTGAGGGCCTATTTTTATTTCCATATACATGTGTTGTTGTTTTTATTTCTGCCTAATACTCCACTATGTGCCATAATTTATCTACCAATTTCTTATTAATAAACATGTAGACTTTACCATTTTTTGATGTTGTAAAGAAGTCTGTAATGTCAGTGTGAATATTTTCATGCACATCCATTGTTTAAGTCATGGTTTGGCATACTTTTTCTATAAAAAGCCAAACACTAAATGTTTTAGGCTTTGCAAGTGAGATAGTTGTAGTCACAGCTAACTCAACTGTGCTGTTCTAACTCTAAATCAGCTAGAGACAATACATAAACAAATGAGCATGGCTGTTTTCCAGTAAAACTTCTTTAAAAAAACAGTCCACAGGTTACAGTTTGTTGACCCTTGATCCAAATGATTCTTTGGTCAGAGACTGCAAAAGTAAAAGGGTATCAGTACATATTTCACAGTTGCATTCCAGCTAGAATAAGGGCCGTGGATTGTATCAGTGTTGATTTTCTGACTTTGGTAATTGTATTGTGATTCTTGTTAGGAATTGTGTCCTTGTTAGGAAACACACTCAGATATTTAGAGGTAAAGGAGGCATTATGTTGCAACCTATTTTCAGGTGGTTCAGAAAAAAATATGCAGAGAGGGACCCAAAAGTGGCAAAATGTTAACAATTGGGAAGGCTGGATTCAGGATAAAATGGAAATCCTTTTACTATTTTTGCATCTTTTCCATAAGTTTGAAATTATTTCGAGATAAAAAAATAATAATCTGTCTCTAAGACTCTTTAATACTTCCTTAGTGAGATGTAAATCCCCCAACTGAAGTACAGTGATACAGTATGTGAAGCCAAGGCTAGACTTGGTGATTCAGAATCAGAGTTATTTGACGAAGAAATTTAAAAGGGCAACAATTTTCCATTCTGTTGTTTCCATAATAACCTCAGACTTTGCATACTTTTCAGAGCTTTTTATTTCACTGGAATAGTTGTATAAAATTTAAATTAGTTTCATATCAGAGCATTAATGGAGACTTCAATCAGATTTTAAAAAGAGAAGAAACTTAAGTGGATTGCAAGATAGTTATTTTGATATGATTACTTGGCTTAACAGCCTTTGATCCTAGGCAGAGTATCATTTTTAATTGTTATTCTTTAGATCTCTTAGGTCAGTTTTGTATAATGGACTTTACGTTTTCAGCATACTTCTGTGTCTTTGTTGTCTCTTAGATGAGATGACCAAAGGATGCAGTTCTAACTTACCATCTAATTGCTTTAGAGACCAGGTTATCAGAGAAGTGTCCAAGCTGGCTTTCTGTTTTGAGGATTGAGGGGCTTCACTATATTTTCACTCCCAAAAGGAGTCTTCCTGTTCTAGCTGAGGAGAGGCAGTGGAAGTGCCTGGATTGTGCCAGTCATTTATTCCTGTAGTTTCTTTAATTTTGACAACCATTGTGGTAGACATTAGTATCCCTCTATACACGTGAGACCCACGGTGGCTAAATCACTTGTCTGAGATCACAAAACTAGTCAAATATGCCCCTTTAAGAACATCTTTCAAAAATAATTTTTGTCATCATTTGAGGCAGGGAGTATGAGAACTTCTGCAGTAGCACTTCTGTACCTGACAGATTCTTTTTCATTTATCTGGCTTATGAGTTTAAGAACTGTTCTAATTTAAACTTTAATGAAGTAAACTTTAATGATCCGTCTTTGAAAAGTTCTGTGGGAGTTGATAGTAGTTTTTATACCAAGAGATAAAAACAAGATATTTTCCATATTTGTTTCCAGAGTTATACCTTCTATGAAAAAGACAGTATGATTAGGTATAAACTGCGAGTCCTCTTTGCTCATACAAGACAGTTTCAGAAAAGACTGCTAGTGAGTACGGTACCTCCTCTTTCCTGTTAGATGGTGGTGGACCTGAATAGAAGGTGGGCCTGAGATGTGGTTGCTTCCTTGGAAGTGCACACGCAGTTACCCAGTAGTTGAGGGTCCCCTGGAGTATTTCAGTTTGCATCTTCCGTGTTGTCAAACCTGCCCGTGCTTGAAAGTAGGCTGGATTGTTACGGAATGACCCTTCAGAGACTTAATATTTTCTTTCTTTTCACATGTGCCCATTTTCACTCTAGAACCTAGAAATTGTTTTTCTTAATTTCTCAGAATTATAATTTATCAGAATGTGCTTTATAGGCCACTGTTGAGTAATAGTGGTCTAGCTCTGTGACTTTAGAATTGTGTTACTTTACACTCAAGTGTGTTTGTGTGTTGAGGGGAGAGAAGGGCAGAAGGAAGAGTGGGGGAGGAGGAGAGAGAATGGCTGTGACCCCATGAGCATATGCTTCTCCTTGTGGTGGGACTGTCACTTATGTTTGTGATTTTTTAAAGTGATGGGTGGTAAAATATGAAATCTGGCCCGAGATCTTCGACAGCATGTTGTTGCTGATTCTAGTTGAGATGGACGGTAAGCTGTTGGTTCCTAGTCTGGCAGTAATTTGTGCCCTGTAACCATAAGCAGATTGGTCTGACATCTGGTATTCAAGGAAATGACCAGAATGTTACACCTCTGCCACATTTTGTGTTGAGTATGGTGTTTACCTTGCATACAGCTCAGTAACTTAATATAAAAGTTGTTCTAGTTATAGAAATCCTAAAATTGAAAATCAGAGTTCAGGGGTAAATCTTCAGTACTATAATCATAATTGTCTAGATGCCTGATATTCAGAATTCAATTGCCAAGCCCCAAAGCAAACCAAGTTGAGGTAATCCATATAATGTCCCCCCCAAAATGGGGATTTTTAGTCACCTTCTGAAAATTTTCACATTAGAGTTCGAGCTACTTTGACCAAAGGACCTATATTATATTTTCATGAACATAGTGTCCAAATTTTGTAACCTCAGGTGGCTTTCTGACAGAAATGTTTGCTGCATTAGTAAAATAGTTTCTGAAGACAACTTTTAAAATTTGCTTGACCCCAGAAGATCCAGGGTATTCAGTTGGCATAAACTAATAGTTCTACTTTCAGGCATGTATCTTCGAAAACTTCAGTAAGCTAATTGTTTTTAGAATCTCTGTCCTTATTATTCTAATTCTACCCCTGCTTAGGATGTGTACCCAAGCAGAGGGTCCTTCAAGAAGAATATTGCACTTTTCTGGGGTAATAGGAATTAGGAAGCCAGCCTGAACCCTAGGTGGTGGCAGATTTTTAGAGGGGAAAGCAGGTCAAATCTCTGTCATGTGTGAGGAAGTAGGTGAAGCTAGACCTCGTGCGGTACAGAGAAGAGTCCTGGAGGAGGACAAGAGGGTAGAGGCATTGACAGAGACATGGAGGCTCCCACATCAGTTCCTATCCAGGCTCTTAGCCATTTTGCAGAAATTCATCACATAGTTGAAAGAGTAGATGCTTTCAGTTTTTAAAAAATGTAGGCAACAGAACCACTGCAGATCAATACAGTAATAGTTGAATACTCCAATGAGTAAAATGTGCCCTTCCAAAAAATATTTAATCATGGGAACAGAACTATGTAGATGGCTCCTTCTTCAAAGACCACCTCTTGTAGAGTCAGATTCTGTCACTTAGCCGCCTCCCCCCAACATGTTTCTCAAAAAAGAAAGCTCCTGTAGGAAGCCTTACATTGTTCCAGACCATCACTGCCCTGAAGTAATCCACTCTCTGCCCACCTGGAAAGAGCCAAATTAAGTGTAGTTTGTCTTCCTTGTGTAATCTTATTGTCCTGGGTCTTTGGTGGCTGGCTCAGGGCCCTTACCCGATGCACAGGAAAGGAAAGGAAGGGAGAAAGGAGAATCAAGTTTCAATCTACCCAGATGGGTGGGAAAGAAGTAGTCCACAGACCATTCCCCTTGGATCCTGGCCCTGCAGCCAGGCAAGCGACACCACTAGGCTGAGCTTGCCCAGAAACTTCGAGCTAACACTTGTGTCACCCAAGTCAGACCTGTTTCTGTGCTTCTAACCATTTTGTCCATTACATGTAGGCATTCTCTTTTGTACCTACCCACTAGGGAATCTGTCAGAGCAATCACTCCAAGTTACAAGTTGCTCATCTCAACGGCATATTGCCCTGAGAAAAGCAACAACTATATGATTTTATTTTTAGAGCCTGAGTCATCATTTAGCAATTTATGAAATGCCTCTTTTCAGCATTCACATTTTGGTTAAGTAAATAAAATATATCCATGGGAGAATTCTATTTTCAAATTCCTTTGGTTTGTGTTTTATGGCCTTGGGTTTTAGGTTTAGAATACTTGAGCTTTGGAAATTTGGATAATCTACATCAGTGACCTATAAAAGGGGAAGCACTTAATGGTTTACAAACATATGTATATTTATGGAATATTTTTGTGAGTGGTATGTTTTACAGCAAATAATCAAGCTTTGAAGCAATTTGAAACATTTTGAAACGCTTGACTTTTTAGATTTTTTTTTTTAAGGGAAAAAAACCTTCCCCTTTGTGCTAGTATTTGTGAAATTGGGCATTTTTTAAGGGGCTTGAATGGACCAGTGTGGATTAAATATTATTCACATTCAAGTTTATGGTCACATTATGTTATTAATTAACACATCCAAATACTTATATACCATAGTTACCACTTATTAACTTTTGAGTATCTTGGGCATAAAATTGATATTATTCTTCTTTCTTTTGAAAGGTCTTTTAGTTGAATGAACCAAGATTCCCTCCCTCTTCACTTAGACTAAACTTGCCAAAGAGCTGTAATACTAAACTTCCTTCATTTCTTCAAATATCCCTAGCTTTCATCTCCTCCTTTCAAACCTACTGCTTTCATTGTTGGACACATTGCCTCCACTCCTGACCTGGCCTGATAGACTACTAATCCTTCAAGTGTCAAATTAAATTTGTCTTTTAGGAATGCCTTCCATGCTTTCTTTTGTTTTCTTTTCTTTTTTTTTTTTTAAAGATTTTATTTATTTATTTCACAGAGGGAGAGAGATCACAAGGAGGCAGAGAGGCAGGCAGAGAGAGAGAGGGGGGAAGCAGGCTCCCTGCTGAGCAGGGAACCCGATGCGGGCCTCGATCCCAGGACCCTGAGATCATGACCTGAGCCAAAAGCAGAGGCTTTAACCCACTGAGCCACCCAGGCGCCCGCCTTCCATGCTTTCTAAATGTTAGGTGACTCCTATTAAATCACGTATGTAGTATTGTAGTTATTTGTTCTACCTACCAGTTCTTTCTGCTTCCATGAGGCCAGGGAAGCTCATCTGTGTTGTTCACAGCTATACCTTTAGGCCAAGTGCCTAAGCACTTTGAATGAGTGAGTGAATCAGTGGTGCGTTTCTTCCCATTGCTTTTCTTCCTTGGTAGCTTTGCTGTAGGTTTTGGTAAATGTGTGTTTCTTAAATCAACACTGATTTTTTTTTAATAAAGATTTTATTTATTTATTTGACACAGAGAGAGAGAATACAAGTAGGCAGAGGCAGGCAGAGAGACAGGGAGAGGAGGAAGCAGGCTCCCTGCTGAGCAGAGAGCCCAGTGCAGGCCTTGATCCCAGGACGCTGAGATCACGACCTGAGCCGAAAGCAGAGGCTTTAACCCACTGAGCCACCCAGGCGCCCAACACTGATTTTTTTTTAAAATGTTACCACCACTTCATTTTGAGGAGTTATAGAATACACCGATGTGTAGATCTTCACCGATGTGAAGATCATGAGCATCTTTTGAAATTGTAATACAGTGAGAATTGTGGTAGAAATGTATTGGTTTACATCATGGACCGGGAAGACTGGGAACATTTGTTTGCCTTTAAAAGCCTGCTGATAGGGCACCTGGGTGGCTCAGTGGGTTAAAGCCTCTGCCTTCAGCTCAGGTCATGATCTCAGGGTCCTGGGATCGAGGCCCGCATCGGGCTCCCTGCTTGGCGAGGAGCCTGCTTCCTCCTCTCTCTCTGCCTGCCTCTCAGCCTACTTGTGATCTCTCTCTGTCTGTCAAATAAATAAATCAAACCTTAAAAAAAATAATAAAAGCCTGCTGATAAAGGTTCCGTCATATATCGGTGTTGTGTCCATATGTATGCACACTGTTTTGCCATTTCTCCCATCCCTGCCCAGCTACTCTACTAAAAAAGCTGGGAAATAATTCTCAGGATGTCTTTTTCAGAAACGTATTTGATGAAAGACTACTCAAAAGTATACCTGGTCATAGTAATTTAGGGTCTTTCCCTTAGTAATCCGTTTTCTTGCACTTCTGGGGTTTTTTGTTGTTGTTTTCTTTTCCTTAATGTTAAAAGCTTGTATAGGAGAGAACAGTTTGTAAACGAGCTATATTGATATGTTATTAAAATACATCCTTTTCTTATCCATTGTATAAAATTATATGCATGTTAGGAAGGGATTAAAAAATCAATATGTTGTTTTCCCCCCAGGTGAAAATACAGCATCCCAGCTAGGTCCAAGAAAGGCTAAAAGGATGTCAGAGTATGAGAGCTCTTAAAGGCTGTCTTGGTGTTTTTACTAAATTGCTCTCCACAAAATAGCTAGAATTTTTTAACCTGTGTCTGACATTATTGGCAAAGTTAAATGCAGGCTGTCTGCAATCTGGTATGTATTGACTTGTGATTCAGAGCATATAATTGCTGTTTAGTTAGTATGTGTCAGCAAGTCTTGACAGTTGATAAACTTTTTTTGTATGTAATTCAGAAAATACCAGAAATAATATTTCTACTCCATTAAAATCTACTTTTTGGTTTTAACAAAATTCAGGCCAGTTGACACAGGCTAAGTCACACAGAAAACACTATATCCTACTTTTATGATGTATTTGTAGCTTTACAGTTGAATAAATACAGCACTTCGAGTTTAATGAGATATTGTCTGTGACTTTCTCTAACACAGTATGTGTTAAGTTAGAGCTTATTTGAAACCGGTATCTACCAAAACTAGCTGAAGCAAAAAAGAGGTACGTTTTTGGTGTTACACAGATGCAACAAGCAGATGTGAGGGCCACTCTTCATGGTTTTGTGGGTTAGATTCTGCTTAGCTTTTAGCAGGAGTGTACCTAGGCCTTAGAAACAAACTGGAATTAGAAACTAAACCATTGTCAGGCCTCTCTTTCTTTGCTCCTGGCTCTTTATATGCCTTGTTCTTCACTCTGTAGACTGGCTTTGTTTGCCAATTCGTAGGAAGATACACAGATGCCTACAGCTACACTTATATTTATCCCATTCAAAGAATCTCTGAATCTGATGAATTCCCACCATCCAGGAAGGAACTCTGATAGGTCCAGCTTGGGGCAGGTACCATGTAAGGAGACAGAGTAGTGGAACTGTGTTATATAAGTCTGACTGTTCCCACTGTAACCATACTACAGAGACACACCCAGAGCAGGGGAGAACGTGGCACATTTTAAGTGTTTAATATGTACTAACCTACTGATTTCTTCTTTCTCTTATAAAATATCACTCATGCCACAAAATATAGGTTTAAGGAACATATTTGTAGCAAATAGATATTAATAGATGTTTGTAAACTCTGTATATATTTATTGCAAAATGATATGACTTTTTCTCTATTAGGTATCAGAATACATAGGATTCTGTGATATGTTCTAAGAAATGCTGCTGCTTTTTCCTAGTAAAATGTGTTGTTGTAATCAGGGTAAGAATTTTCTCTCCTATTAAATTTCAACTGATACCATCATGATGGTTTTAATTTTCTTGTCTCCATCTCTTTGCTCTAACAATGTTACTGTGACCTAGAATGATAGCCTCTCCCACCATTTCCCACACTCCCTGCCCCACCTCCCTACATTGGCTGTCAAATTCTTCTCATGCTTTAAGATGGAACCTAAGGCCATTTCTTTATATAAAGCCTGCCCCAGACCCCTCATCCAGAGGCAGTCTTTGCTTCCCCCTGAATTCCCATAACACTATATCCACAGATGTCTTGTGGCCCATTGTGCTTTGCTCTTGGAATATCATTTAGATAATCTCTCAAACAATGATAACGAACATTTAGATATTGACCACGATGCTTCCAACCATCTCATGAAGGTAGGATCCTTGTGGTCTGAACAGTCTCAGGATCCTGGAGTTTGTATAATTTATATCACCACAGATTTGGATTTGGAGGGTTAGCTTAAGACTTCCAGACAAATTCCATGAAGTTAACCAGATTACTATTCTGAAGGAAGAAGGTTTTGTGACCCCATTTATTACCGCCCCATTTATTATCTACTATCATTTCTTCACTTGGGACAAGAAAGTTTTCCTTGAAGAAACCTAGAAAGCAAACTTGCATGTCTACAGAGATTTTCATTGAAAAATTTTATAGAGGTTACCTTTTCCTTAATTGTAGCTTATCTTTTGCAGGAGGGGATCACCCAGAGTTTGGTAGAACTTAAAAATATCCATTTGGCTTCTTAAAAGAAAGGAAAAGTTACTACATGATGATTATTGAAATTGACCCCAGGCCTTCCACCTTAATGTATACCTGTATTTGTTACCACAGACATTTTGCCTTCACTTTCATCCCCTCCTTTCTCCTTTTTTAATAAAGATTTCATAAGGGGCGCCTGGGTGGCTCAGTGGGTTAAGCCTCTGCCTTCGGCTCAGGTCATGATCTCAGGGTCCTGGGATCGAGGCCCGTGTTGGGTTCTCTGCTCAGCGGGGTGTCTGCTTCCCCCTCTCCCTCTGCTTTGCCTCTCTGCGTACTTGTGATCTCTCTCTCTCTCTGTCAAATAAATAAATAAGATCTTTAAAAAATAATAAATAAATAAAGATTTCATGACCAGGAGCACCTGGGTGGCTCAGTCAGTTAAGTGTCCAATTCTTGGTTTTGGCTCGGGATTGCGAGATTGAGCCCCACATCAGGCTCCATGCTGGGTGTGGAGCCTGCTTAAGATTTTCTCTCCCCCTCTGCAACTCCATCCCCTCCCAAAAAAAGATTTCATGCTCAGCACCCCAAAGGACAATACAATATTGGTCCAGGTTCATTTTTTCTTCACAGTCCTTTATTTGTCCATAAGAAGTACAGTTTTTCTTGCCCTGTGGTTCTTTTTGTTCTTTTTGACTTCTTCCTTTTACTTTCATCTGATATGATATGTCTTTAGTCTCCTGCACAGAGGAAACTCTATGAGAGAAAAACTTACAGTTTTGTGAAAAAGTAGTTATTTACCACCATTAGTATAATTTCTACCTCTTTGGAAGTAAAGACCCTGCTTGAGCCCACTTATATTTCTAATTGGTTTGAACTGGCTGTTCTTTTACCAACAGTAAAAAGAATATTTTTTAAAAGTATCTTTTTATACCAGTCACCAAAGAGTCTTTTCTAATAAGACATTTTTTTAAATCAATCATAAACTTAGCCTCTGTCTTGATCCTATAAAACTAAATTAATGTTTGCCCAATATAAGATAGTTTAAATATTTTAATGTCCTGAATTGATGTTTGTGTCATAATAGTTTGCCTATTTCCTTAGCTGTATATTGTGTTCATTCACCGCAGACTGGTTTTTAAATTTCCTTTTGCGTTACCATTTTTGACTAGTAATGCTAAGTTTTGCTAGTAACAATAACAACTGAACCTTTTCAGAGCGCCACATTTGAGATAGATAGTCTCATTTTACCAATGACATTCAGAGAGGTTAACATTTCCCTCAGGTCATAGTCAAGGATTATTATAGACATCAACATGTAGATACTTCACCCCTAAATATTTCAGTATGAATCTTCTAAAAATAGGTCATTTTACATAACCATAATAACTAGTTACACATAAGAAAATTAATAGTTCCCTAATTTTACCTAATAGTCAAAATTAAAATATCCCCAATGTCCCATACTTTGTAGCCTTTTTTTCCTTTCTAAACTGGTATCTGATCAAGATTCAGATATAACATTGGGTTTTGACATCTCTTCAGTCTCTGTGTCCTGTTTTTTAATCTACAACAGTCCCTCTATCTTTGTGGGGTGGTATTCCCAGAAGGTGATTTTTGTAACCTTGTAATTTCTTCTGCATTTATTAACTGGCTTCTTTTTGGCAGGAGGCAAAGGATGGGTAAAGAAAACCCTTCAACTGGGTGCTAAATAATATGTAAACAAACGGATAAATGAATTTAAGAACTGACTGCGGAAGCCATACTTACATAAATCTACATTTAAAGTGAAAGCTATGTTGTTGAAAAAAAAAAAAAACTCCCAAGAAAAACAAAAGGCTCTACAAGACAAACTGTAATAATGCTCAGCTTTACAATAAATAGTATTTATATAGGTGCTATAGTTGTAAACACTGCTGATCTTTAGCTTTTAGAGTCAAATTTTATAATTATAGTTAGAAAGTTAATAGTTATCAACTTTGACAGTAGAGTTTAGAAGGTAGAAGGTAAAGAGGAAAGGCGAAGGGAAAGAGAGAAGTCCTAATAACAAGAAAGAGGAAAAAGAAATAGAAGTATAAGTGTATTAATTAAAATTATAAAGAATTTATGTAGGGGAACTAAAAATAGTGATGAGTTCTACTGTATTTGGGGCAAGGAAGATGGGGCTACATCCTTGTCTGTTACAGTAGGAAGTCAGCAGATTGTCTAAAATTTGATACATTAGGATATAATAATGTATTCCCTAGAGGAAGAAAAGGTAATCCCTAAACAACTAGGTAGTTGCTGTGGTGTAGTAATTGGGGGCTTGGAAAAAGAGGACTGTTGTTTTTTAGTATAAGCTATTTTATGTATTTGCTTTTTTTTAACGACATGCAAGTATTTGATAAAAATTAGAAGTTTATTCATATTCTTTTAGTACATTTTCAAGTGGTTTTGTTTCTTTTTCAGACACAGTTCTTCTTATAATTATGTCTGGTTTAATCCTGTATCTACAGTGTAGTATTTCCAGTTATCTATACATAAGAGTTAGGATGCATTTGATTGACATGAGTTAAATGGAAAAACTATCCAAATGTTGCTCTCCTTCCTGATTGACTTAAGGGCCATCTAAATTCATCCCAAGTTGTTTTTATTAAATTAAGTAAATTGGAGAACTAAGGGCTATCTGAATGAATTATCAGAAATCTATAATATTTACCTATCTTAAGACAAAAATGGTATATTGGGGGTTTTATTTGTTTTTAATAGCTTTATTAAGGCATCGTTTAAATGCAGTAAATTCACTAAGTGTACAATTGGTGAATTTTAGTAATTTTTTTTAAAGATTTTATTTATTTATTTGACAGAGAGAGAGATTACAAGGAGGCAGAGAGACAGGCAGAGAGAGTGGAGGAAGCAGGCTCCCTGCTGAGCAGGGAGCCCCATGCTGGCCTCAATCCCAGGACCCTGAGATCATGACCTGAGCTGAAGGCAGAGGCTTTAACCCACTGAGCCACCCAGGCGCCCTGTGAATTTTAGTAATTTTATGCAGTCGTGTAACCTTTGTCCCAATCAAGATAGAGAATATTTCCATCACCTTGAACATTTTATTTGTGATACTGTATGCCCTCAGTCTGCAGTCTCCAACTGCCAGTTCTTGACAAGTACTAATCTGTTTTCTGTCACTATGATTTTGCCTTTCCTAGAACTTCATACAAATTGAATCATAGAGCATATGGTCTTTTGTGTTTGAGTCCTTTCACTCCACATGTCTTTGAGATTTATCTATGTTGTGTGTGATGTATATAGTAAGACTTGAAATCAGAGAAGTATACCCTTGTTCTGCTTAAGGATGGGTTTGGGTATTCCAGGTCCTTTACCTTTCTTTGACTTCACCTCTTCAAAGGCCTGTAGAGATTTCTGTTTGAATCTGTAGGTAAATTGGGAAGAATTGGCATCTTAACAGTAATGAGTTTTTCAGTCTGTGAACATGGTATTATTCTCCATTTATTTAGGTCTTCTCTAATTTTCCTTTGCAGTGCTTTAGAGTTTTCAGCATACAGATCCTGCACATCTTTCATTAAATTTAACCCCAAATTTTTTTATGCTGTTGTAAATGAATTTGTAGCCTGTGACCTGATTTCACTTATTAATAGTTGTTTATAGATTTCATAGGATTACTCAGGTATAAGATCATGTTATTAGTAAATAAAGACCATTTTTCTCCTCTCTTTCCAATCTCTATGCCTTCCCTTTTTCTTGGGTTATTACTGTGATTGTACCCTTCTGTATAATAGTGAATTGAAATGGTAAGAGCAGATATCCTTCTTTGTGTCTGATCTTAGGTAGAAAACATTGACTATTATGTTACCTGTAGCTTTTTGTAGACTCCCATAATCAGGTTTAAGAGTCCCCTTATATTTTTAGTTGGTTCAGGACTTTATGAATGGATGTTGGGGATTTTTTTTTCTTTTTTATTTGTTCTGTTTTTATTTTCTTAATATGCCAGATTATGTTGATTGATTCTTGGCTGCTTAAACTTAATTCCTGGAAATCAACTCTACTTGTTTTTGATTTTTGTCCTTTTCATATATTCTTAGGTTAAATTCCTTAAAAAATTTTTAGGAAATTTTGCTTCAATGTTTGAACATTAGAAATATTAGTCTGTAGTTCTGCTTTCTTGTTTTGTGTTTGTCTGGATTTGGGAATTAGGGGATAGCATTGGCCTTAACACATGACTCCAGATAAGATTGCTATTGTTTCTTCCTTGAGAATTCACCAAAGAAGCAGTCTAGACCTAGAGTTTGGGGGTTTGTGGGGAGGGGAATGGGGGGATTATGAATTTGACATAAATAGTAGATATGGCAGTATCCCAAATTTCTGTCTTCTGGGGGTTTTGTCATTTGTATCTTTTGAGGAAATTTTTCCAGTGCATCTAAGTTGTCAAGTGGTTTGGCATAAAATTGTCCAAAATATGGCCTAATTCTCTTACTGTCTGTAGATTTTGTAGTGATGGTTCCTCTTATTTGATTTTAGTAATGTGTCTTTTCTTTTTTAGTCTGGCCTAGAGGCTTATCACTTTTATTTCATTAATCAGCTTTCATGATTGATTTTTCTGTTTTTATATTTCATTGATTTCTGCTCTTCATTCTTTCCTTCTATTTTGAGATTTCTGATTTAATGTAGGACGTAAGATCACTAATATTGGATTTTTTGCCACTAGTGTAAGTACTGAAGTAGTAAACACAGCTTTAGTTGCATCCTACAGATTTTAATAATTTGTATTTTCATCATTCCATTTAGAATGTTTTAAAATTTTTCTTAATTCCTTTTGTATCCATGCATTATGTAGAAACATATTGTTTTACTTTCCAAATATTTGGGATTTTCCTAGTTATCTTATTGTTAGTTGATTTCTAATTTAATTCCATTCAGAGAACATACCTTGAATTTCAGTCTTTTAAACCTATTGACACTTATTTTATGACCTCGCATGTTCTGGTGAACTTACCTTGTGCACTTGAATGTGTATTTGTCATTATTAGGTATCACGTTTAAATGTCACTTATGTCAGGGATGATAATGTCCAGATTGTCTTGTCTTTGCTTATTTTTTTCTGGTTATATTGGTTGCTGAGAGAAGGGTGGAGAAACAAGTTAAACCTCTAATGGCAGGTTGGTTAAGGGAATAATTGCAGAGGGACGTGCATACAATGAGGATAGTAATTTGTGACCATATTTTATAATGTACCACAGGGTTCATTTTACCTCTTCTCTGTTTTTGTATATATTTTAAATTTCCCATAATAAAAATTTCAAAACCAAAACCTCTCAGGTAATGAGGTGTCCCATATTTCAGGGGGGGTACATGCCACATGCAGATATATAAATAATATTTAGGATTTGTTTTATTTTTACCTCATCATTTAAAAAATTGTATTTTGGCATATGTTCTAGAGTTGCATGGTATATCCAGTAGTCATATATATAATTTTAAAACATAGATACCTGTGTATGGAGGAGAATTTTTTATTTTTGGCTATTCTTGTTTAAAAATAGTTTATCCCAGTGGAGATACCAGTTTTGTTCCAGAAGTCATGGTATCATTGGGATAGTCTTATAAACTTTATCATAAATTTCACATTAAAAATTTTTGTGTGATACTCTTTTTTTTTTTAAGATTTAGCTATTTGAGAGAAAGAGACAGATAGTGACAGAGAGAGCAAGAGAGAGCACAAGCAGGGAGGAGAGGGAGAAGCAGGCTCCCTCTGAGCAGGGAGCCTGATGTGGGGCTCGATCCCAGGACCCTGGGATCATGACCTGAGCTGAAGGCAGTCCCTTAACCAACTAAGCCACCCAGGCACCCCGTGTGATACTCATTTTTAAATGTTTTGTCAGGTTTTTATTTTTTTAATTTTTTGTCAGGTTTTTAATCATGAAGTGTTTTTATACTCTTAAAGCTTTTGCTGTCAGAACTTAAATTTTTAGGTTTCTGTTTCAGAGAAGGCTGTACCTAATCCCAGAATTTAAATAGGTCCACACTGTGAGTTTAGAAGGAAACAAAACAATCTTAACAAGAAAAGAGGCAAAAGAAATGGTGCCTTAAGTTTGGTTCCCTGTGTGAGTATGAAATCAAGAGCATTTAGTATTAATCAGTATTAAAAGTGGGGGCAAGCAGTAATGTATTATCTACCCTTACTATTCCTCCTGAAAACTTTAACCTTTTCCATCTGGAATGTCTACTTCAAGATCGTTTGAAATAAGAAAAGCAAAGGGAATAGTGTGACTGGTGTATAGAAAATAAAATAAGTCAGTTACACAGAACCTATACTAGCCTCGACTCCCTTCTCCATCCATCCAACCTCTATTCCATGTTAAGAATAAATAGTAAATCACAAAAAACACATTCCAAGTGTTTTTAAAATTTACAGTTCTCAAATTCATACAATTTAGTTTTTTTGCCCCTTTGGTACTGTTAACTTTCTCGTATTAGAAAATGTTACATTGTAAGTTTTAGCTTTATATTTAAGTTTGTGGATTTGAAAGAATGTATTCTTAAGGGCATTTTTAAAGTGAAAACCACTATTAACATTATAAGGTGATGGGCGCCTGGGTGGCTCAGTGGGTTAAAGGCTCAGGTCATGATCCCAGGAGGCCCACATTGGGCTCTCTGGTCAGCAGGGAGCCTGCTTCCTCCTCTCTCTCTGCCTGCCTCTGCCTACTTGTGATCTCTCTCTCTCTGCCATATAAATAAATAAAATCTTTAAAAAAAATTATAAGGTGATTATTTACTATATCATAAGGCAAGAATTGGACAGAAGTTTTTTGGAGGTTTAAATACATATGTTTTTTAGAAGGGTTGTTTGTAAACCTTTAGATAATCAAAACCTTGACTATATTTCCCATTTCTTCAGCATAATGTGATTAAGCTTTTCCTTAATCTAAAAGCAACTTTACAAAATCTAGTAATATCCATATTCAAAAACAATTTCTAGTTAGGTCTCTTTTACTGGCCAACACCATTAGGTAGGAGAATTAAATTTCTGGCTTTTTAAAAGTAGGGTTTATTTATTAAAGCAATACAGACCGTGATATATTAGGAAATTAGCAAGTTATTTGAAGGAGTCCCTCATGAGATCTCTTGAAGACCAGAACTGAGAAACACGGGCTGAATGATAATGCAATTAGACTGATTGGTAATTTGTTTAACTCAGTAAACACAGATTGAATTCTTGTCATCAAGAAAGATGTAGCATTCAATCCGTTTTTTTTTAAATCAGTAATTTAAATGAGAATATAACATGTGTTGTTTTTTTAGTTCACAGATGATGTGAATCTGGGACACCTATTCTGATAAATTAGGTGACATTTGTTTATAAAACAAAATGATCTTGATGAGTTAGAGAAGGATATCTCAATAAGATCCCTGTTAATAAAACAAATGTAAACTTTCTTACTTTGCCCCCCAAAAGATAATTTAACAATACATCATAAAAAAGAAGCTATTTCCCATTATATTTCAAAAAAGCAAGATTCAGATTTATATTCACAATGGGATCTTAATTTTGTGTTAAAATAGATATATTAAGAAGTATAACATGTAACAATTCTGGATGGTATGATTAGGAGTGTTTTCTTTTCATTTTGCCTTTCTATTTCCCAATATTCTCTAGTGAGAATGGATCTTAAATAAGACATGCTGAAGATAAGTGTTTAATGTTCTTGAACCCCAAATGTGCGGTCTGAGCATATGTTTAATTATATTGTCACAATAAAGATCTCCCCCTCTTTATTTGTCTGTAAAAATAGTCACCATGGTACAAAAGTCAGCATGAGCTGCAGTGTTCTCAGTGGGCTGCTTTCTCACTCCCCTACCATGAACCCATTGACTGTTTTCATTTTTTTTCTCTTTTTCAAAGGTTGAATTAATAAAGGGGAACTTACAAAGTGTCGGACTTACACTTCGTCTTGTCCAGTCAACTGACGGGTATGCTGGGCATGTCATAATTGAGACGGTGGCCCCAAACTCGCCTGCTGCACTAGCCGATCTTCAGCGGGGAGACCGACTGATTGCTATTGGAGGTAATTGTGCTGATATGCAACGCACTTCACATTTATAGAGAAATCAGTGAGCAAATGTAGGAGTTTTCCCTATCTGCATTCTTTCTATGAGCACGTTACTTTTATAATAGAGAATAACTTTATTAAAAATAAAAATCTGAAGGAAGCCTTAATTTAAAACACATATGCCATTTTAGTCCTTATATATAAATCTGTAAAATACTTCATCTTTAGACCACTCTTAAGTAAACTTCTCTAATTTTCCTTTCCATCCCACCTTCTACTCCTCTAGTGTTTAATGAAAATGAAAGGAAGGGCAGGTCAACAGTTCCTTCTGTATAACCACCTAACTACTCTGGGCCTAAAATTGACAGTATTGGTACTATGAACCCCATTACTTAGGACTAGATAATGAACGGAGATTCTATGTGTGTGTGTGTGTGTGTGTGTGTGTGTGTGTGTGTGTGTGTGTGTGTATTCTATATAGAATAGAATCCTATATTATTCTCTATTAGGAGAGAGACTAATATTCCTTGTCCAAAATAGCACACTTGAACTGTCCTGTGGCTCCATATTGATGGCTCTGTTTTGTCCCTGATTGGCCACCCATTTGTTTACATACAGTCATTAGAGTACAGCCCATATCACTATTGCTCATGGAAGAATGTGTCACCTGCATGCCTTCCTACCAGTTGGATTGATTTAACTACATAAATTCAGTTGATAGGTTATTTGCTTGGATGTTTATGAATAAGCAGTAGGACTCCCTGTACACACCAATGGGGGAAAAGTCCAAACCTTTTCAGACCTCTGTAGTACCTCCCCACCCCGCCACCCCCCATTTTAGGCTTGTCAAGAGATTTCTTGAACACATGGTTGGTCACAGCTGAGCTTCCAAAGACAGTGTGGTATATTCTTTCATAGCTAAGATAATAAACAACAAGGTAGATCAGTTCCTAAAGCAAAGAGTTTTCCTTTGTTATGTGTTGAACCTTTGATTCAAAGCCATCATGATAGTAAAATAATGACAATCATTTAGTTGCACATCTGGAAGCTCAACTAAGTCCATATTTTCACATGGAAATTCCCTTTGATAGGTCATAAGCAGTGCTTCTCATACCTTCTGACTGTATTCCAGTCACCCAGACGTGGTGTTAAAATAGGGATTCTGCTTCAGTAGACCTGGACAGGGGCCCAAGATTTTGCATTTCTCAGAAGCCCCCAGATGCTGCTGCTCTTCATAGGCACTGAGGATGGCAGAGCCATAAAACAGACCCCTGCTGTTACATAGTTGTTTAAAATAAACATAGCAGTTACTCCCCCTCAGCTAAAAACTAGAATTCAGTACACATCCTTTTGTTCTGGTTTCACCTACAGGATTTTTTTTTTCTTTTTTATGTCCTTTTATGAAAGGTTTTTTGTTTTCAGTTACACATGCAGTAAATATTCTCCAAAATAAATATCTATTCTCAAAAAGAAAGCAATATAAATGTGTACAGAGTAGAAAAAGTAAAGGTCTCCCCTTTATAGCTAACATTTATAAAAACAAAATATTTACTGAGATAAAGAGCAGGTATAATATTTTTATGCCTACAATTTGTTTATATGGGTATATAATTTTTTAAATATTTAGGAATGGGATTGGTGGTAGTTGAAACAGGATTCGCAAAATGCTTATTATATTTGAAGCTCAATGATGGAGCATTTTTCTTCTGTTTCCTCTATTTTTGTGTATATTTGTAACATTGCAAAAGAAAAGGAACCCAGATTTGGCCATCTAGTCCTGAGAGGAGCAGTGGGTGTCTCCACAAAGCTCCTGATGGTTGGAGAAGAGATGAGGCCAGGTGTTAAGTCACAGTTTAGATTAAGTTGAAGCTTTCCTACAGCTCAGTAGATGGACTTACATTCATTGTATGTATGTATGTCAGACTACAATTTTGTTGGAACATAGTGTAGTTAGAGGGAAAGAGCAGGCTGGATAAATCATGGAGAGAGCCGCATTAGAAACCTCTAGATTGCAGTGTGATGAGTTTGTATGCTAAAGGTTTTCAAGCCAAAGCTTTAGGAAAATTGGGGAGCAGTATGTTTGGTGATTAAAACAGGGAAGATCTGAGGGGTCACAGCAAGGAGCTGTGGATTCTTTTAACTGAAGCTAGTGACCAGATGGATCTGAACAGGGGAGGAAAAGGACTAGAAGTCTGACAGAGCTGAGAGCTCCTGGGGTCTGAGGGGTCAGCTGTCTCTGGGGTACAGATTGGGCTAATTGGGAGGGTGGCAAGTTGATTCACATAGTGAAGACAGGAGAATGAGAAGATCAGAGGAGAGGTTTTAACTAAGCTGAATTTGTTACGTCAAGGAAACATCTAGGTGCTGATCTCCGGAAGTAGTTAGGGATATAGGAATAGGGTAAAGAAGAGGGGAGACCAACCAAAGAAAAAGTTGATGGTTGCAACCACTGAGATGGATGTGATCCCGGGAGAGAGCGAAAAGGGAGAGAACTAGGACATATAAAACCATGGGGACGTTTGGTACAAGGGGCAGATATGGATGGAGAAAAAGAAAGCAGAGGTGGTCAGAACCAAATTAGTACAGTATCATGAAAACCAAGGAAAGGGTTTTAAAGGAGAAGAAGGAAGGGAATAAAGATATGAGCCAGGATAGTTGATTGGCCTAAGTCCTGAGGGAAATAGGGAATAGGATCCAAAGTACAAGTAAAGGGCTACTTCATCCTCACAGATAGGTTCTTACTAAAAATGACTAGCTGGGAGAAAAGGTGGCTGCTTGTGGATCTTTAGTAAATAAGGAGAGATCACCTGCAGAATAAAAGACAGTATGGAGGGTGGGCTTCAGAGTTTGAAGCTGGGGTTTTAGAGATCAGAAACAATTCAAAAGAATGCTGCTGCAGCACTGACTGTCTTGTTGAAGATGGCCAGCGTCAGTTAGCACTAGATGCCGGTGGTAAGCCCAGGAGCAGAAAAGGAAGATGGGGCTAGCAGGCTGGGATCAGAAAGCCCGGTAGGCAGAAGAGGAAAGGGCCAGGGCAAAAGAACCCCAAATCTTGATGTGAACATCATTGAAATCTTGAGACTAAGGTTGGGGAGAAAAGCAAGTGGTGTCAGGAGACCAGTTGGACCAGGACAGCAAAGGAGGAATGATCAGGCCTGGAGATTACCTCAGAACAGATTCAATAATAGCCTTGTAAAACAGAGGAGGTGCGAAATAGGAGGTTGTGAGCAGAGATTAATTGCAAGTGAAAGACCTTTGATGTGGAAAATTCCAAGTGATAATCAGGTCTAAAGCATGATCTTGTCTGGGCAACTGAGGTATGAGAGGATATAGGTTGAGGAACTCTGAAGTCAGGTTGTTAGATGGGGCTGATGTTACTCTGATTTATTTAGGATGGCCCTAAGACCTTTGGAAAACATAGACCCCTTCTCAAACCTTTTTCTAAGTCCTACAGAAAGGGCTAGCTTGGGTAAGTACCGTTTGGGGGAGGGCAGGGGGAGGGCAGGAAACAAATAGAGCCTTTAAAGATAACACCTAGAATATCTAGAGAAGACTCCACCAGAAGCTGCTGGCTTTGATTGCCTCAGGGAAGGGACAGAGTGGTGGGGAAAAAGAGGTGGAAGGGAGATTTTTCACTCTACATTTTTCTGTACCCTTTGAATTTCAAACTGTGTTAATGTAGCCACCTATTAGAACATAATAAAATGAGGAAAATGGCATACTCAACTTACGAGAACAATGAGCAGAATTTCTCTGAGGAGGCATTAGAGGAAGAAAGTGTGATTCTCACATTGGTTCCAGTTAATGAGGAACCTAATGAAGAACATCAAATGGAACCAAGTGTTTCTTCAACTTCAGAAATCAGCCTGAAGATGCATGGGTCAAGCGATAGTTTGTCATCCTCAAATAAATGAACAATTCAAGTTTTGCCCAAAACAAAGTTGTAATACACCAATCCTTCCCTTGCCAATCAGTTTGCCTTCATTTATTAAAATACGTTGGGACACATTGCAGAACTGGTGCCAGCAGTTGAATTTGAGTACCAAGGGCCGGAAAATAGAAGTTTATCTGAGGCTCCAGAAACATGCTTACCCTGAAATAAACCAGGATATTCATGAAACATCACCAGAAGCTAAATTGCAGTCATGTTCGAGGAAAGGCAAGATGGTGGCCAAGAAAGCAAGGCTTTGGAAAAGTTGTAAGAAGAGTGAGAGAGAGGAAGGGATTACTACAGTCAAGGTGGTAACTTCAGCACAGGAAGGCATGTTGGCAGCATGGTCAAGAATTGCTGCAAGAGCCAGTCAGTCCCTGTCTGTGAATTCACATTCCATTCCTGCTTCTTTTGAGACCTTTCTGCTGTAAGCCTCTGGTCTCTGGTGGTGTGTGGTCCATGGCAGACCTCTCTTGGCAGACACATCAGGTTGGGTTCACCTGCAATTTCATGCAGGTCAGGCCTGGGTGCCTGACACTCCCAAAAGGATGATCTTTCTCTTCCTGTTACCTGCTTCCACTTTCCCATCCCCAGGCCTAGAAGACAATATGTTATGCCCTGAATGTGTGAAGAGAAATAAGATGATGATGAAGGGGAAGGAAAAGCGACCTCGTTTGAATAGACCAGCATCATTCCCTTTGGATGGGCCATATATTAATAAAGAATAAATGGTGGAGAGTCCACAGCTGCCATTGAAAAAAAAATAATAATAATAAAATGAAAATTTAAGCTGATATTATCGATGCGGATAATAACCAACTTGTTTAACTTTAAAGCAATTTATGCTTTCCTTGTTCTTTCTGGTCCTGATAAAAAGATTAGTTTGATGGGTAGGGCTAATAAAAAGAATATGTAAAAGAGTCCGCTATTCATAATTCAGTATTTTGCTAAGTTTACTTCAACCATTGGGTCTCTAAATTTGATCATTCACATTTCCGTATTGCTTTTCCATAATCATGAACTAATGGCAATTACATTCAGCAAACTTAAGCGATTTTCATTGCAGTAATTTACATGTTTTCCCTTTTAAAATCTTACAACAGGTGTGAAGATCACATCTACCCTGCAAGTGCTGAAGCTGATCAAGCAGGCGGGGGACAGGGTCCTGGTGTATTATGAGAGGCCTGTCGGCCAGAGCAATCAAGGTGCAGCGCTGCAAGATAATTTTGGGCAATTGGAAGAAAACCTTCTGTCAAGCTCATGCCAACCAAACTATGAAGAGGAAACCACTGGGTTGGCAGTAGATGCCGAAAATAGAGATTTGGATTCTGAATTTGAAGACCTGGCAAGTGATGTCAGAGCACAGAATGAGCTCAAAGATGAGGCTCCGTCGATAAGTCACAGCCCCAAACGTACTCCAACAACACTTTCTGTTAAACCCCTTGGAACGATATCACCAGTCTTAAACCGTAAATTAGTTGTAGGAACTCACCCACCACCACCAAAACCTCCATGTAAAGAGGGAAATAAACCCTTGGCCCTAAAAGCTTCTGAGATAACAGACCCAACACAAGTGTCAAAACCCACCCAAGGACCCACTTTCAAACCACCCGTGCCACCACGACCACAAGTGAAAGTTCCTTTGCCTTCTGCTGACACTCCAAATCAGACAGAACCAGAGGTTCTCCCTGAAAAGCCAGAAAAGGTGCTCCCTCTTCCTCCTGCAGATAAACCTGCTGAAAAGCAAGCGAAAAATACGGATCACACAGAAGATGTAGCTGCATCTAAGCCATTTTTAGCAAAGCAAGAAGTGGCGAGAGATTTTACTTCAGAAAGTTCCTGCCCTCCTAAGGACAGTTCAGATGACCCTCAGATGTGGGAATCATCAGAAATTCCTTACCGTAACAAGCTAGGAAAATGGACAAGAACCAGAGCAACCTGTTTCTTTGACATAGAAGCCTGCCACAGATACTTAAACATTGCACTGTGGTGCAGAGATCCTTTCAAGTTAGGGGGTCTTATCTGTTTGGGGCATGTCAGCTTAAAACTTGAAGAGGTGGCTTTGGGATGCCTGGCTACATCAAACATGGAATACTTTTCAAAATTCAGACTGGAAGCCCCCTCACCTAAGGCAATGGTCACGAGAACCGCACTGCGCAATCTGAGTATGCAGAAGGGATTCAATGACAAATTTTGCTTTGGCGACATTACCATTCACTTCAAATATTTGAAAGAAGGAGAACCAGACCACCCTATAGTTACTAACTCAGAGAAAGAGAAAGAACTCCATTTGGTCGAAGAGGTTTCTGCCCTACCTAAAGAGGAGCATTTTATTGGACAGATGGGTTTAACAGAAAATAAACATAGTTTCCAAGATACTCAGTTCCAGAACCCAACTTGGTGTGATTACTGTAAGAAAAAAGTGTGGACTAAAGCTGCTTCCCAGTGTATGTTCTGTGCTTATGTTTGCCATAAAAAATGTCAGGAAAAGTGTCTAGCGGAAACGCCTCTTTGTGGAGCGACTGATAGGCGGATAGACCGGACCCTGAAAAACCTCAGGCTGGAAGGACAAGAAACCTTCTTAGGCCTGCCTCCTCGTGTTGATGCTGAAGCTAGCAAGTCAGTCAATAAAACAACAGGTTTGACAAGACACATTATCAATACGAGCTCTCGTTTGTTGAACTTGCGTCAAGTCTCTAAAACTCGCCTCTCTGAACCAGGAACTGATCTAGTGGAACCTTCACCAAAACACACACCCAACACATCAGACAATGAAGGCAGTGACACAGAAGTCTGTGGTCCAAACAGTCCTTCTAAACGGGGAAACAACACAGGAATAAAGTTGGTGAGGAAGGAGGGTGGTCTGGACGACAGCGTTTTCATTGCAGTTAAAGAAATCGGCCGCGATCTTTACAGGGGCTTGCCTACAGAAGAGAGGATCCAGAAATTAGAGTTCATGCTGGATAAACTGCAGAACGAAATTGACCAGGAGCTGGAACATAATAATTCCCTTGTTAGAGAAGAAAAAGAAGCAACTGAATCAAGGAAAAAATCCCTTCTTTCTGCTGCTTTGTCTAAATCAGGTGAAAGACTACAAGCTCTAACACTTCTCATGATCCACTACAGAGCGGGCATTGAAGATCTGGAATCTTTAGAAAGTCTGTCTTTAGACCAGCACTCCAAAAAGATAAGCAAGTACACAGATGATACAGAAGAAGACCTTGATAATGAAATAACCCAACTAATAGACTCCCAGCCATTCAGCAGCATATCAGAGGACTTATTTGGCCCGTCTGAGTCTGTTTAACAGACAGCCTATTTAAACTTTTTGAGTGATTGGGGATAAGCTGCATCTCAAGTACCACAGATAACCCACGTGTAAGCCCTCTTCTGACGCACTTCGGCCTGCTTCTCCACAGCCATTTGCTTGTGTAAAAACAAGAGTGAAAAAGGTTGTTTTCCAGCAAAAACATGACCAGCTCACTAAATTGGTTGTTTCAGATTGCATTTTTAGCTATGCTTTTTTGGGTTTATACTGGGAATTTATTTTTACTAATTTATTTTTAACTTTTTCTAATTATGTAATTATGTAAGCTAACTTTTCATGTTTATGTACATGTGATGTCTCATTGTGTTATTTTCCTTCATCTTAGTTTTTGAAGGAGTGTTCAATAGGATACTGTCCAAATCTTGAAGTATTTTCATTTCCATCACGGTTACAACAAGTTTGCTGCATGCCCAAATTGACAACGGCAATCATTGAGGGAACAGGTTTTGAATCTTTGTGTTAGGAAGTTTGTCATCTCTATTTGCTTGAAATTTTTGTTATTTTGGGGCTTTGGGGGTGGTTTTTTGTTTTTGCCAAATGTAACATAAAAGCAGATGCTGCGGCTTTAGTCAGTTACACTGATTTAGTAAAAAAAAAAAAAAAAATTTTACGTATATTGCTTGCTTTCTATCCTGTGAATTTTTTTCTAGTTTTTGTGCAGTTTTAGTGAGTATATAGTTATTAATTTGAAGAGATTGCATTGAAAAAATGTCATAGGGAATAGAAAATGCAGTTGGTCAAGAATTTTGTAGAGAAGATTACTAAAAAAAAACAATAACCAGTAGGATTTTGAAATACAGTCTTTCGAAATGTTGATGCTTTCTCCTTTCAAATGGAAGTTCTGAACATTCGATTTTTTTCATCTTCAGTTCTCCCATGGGACATAAAGCATTTCAAGGATAAAGTTTCAAGGGGCCGGTTCTTAAAATGACCGTGCTGATAACTGGGTTTGGCTGTTTTGTTTTAGGAACATTTTCATGCAGGAGGATGTTGTGAAGGGAAGGAATCATGCAAGATAGATTTATTGCTTTTCTGACATGCTGCAGGTTGAAGAAATGGTGGTCATTCTGAACGCATCTATAGTTCAGTCTTTCGTTTTTTAAAAGAAAAATTAACAGTATAGATACATAGGAATTGGGATCAGTTCTCTGATAATAAAGATATATTCCAATACTCGGTCCTTTGTGTGGACCCCAGTAATATGTGACTGAGGGAAACTACGTGAGCATGACCTCTGTTGGTATACCATAAAAGTTTTGGCCTTTTATATGTCTGTTTTCCTTTTGTAGGTATCTACTGTGATAATTGACATATAGTAAAGATCAGCATGAATTTAAAGCTAGGTGGGACAGTTTCGATGGCCCGTGGGAAGAGGCATAGTTAATGTAAGATGTAATAGTGAGGGTTCTGGCTCAGGTCTACGGCCCAGGACTCCAGACGAGTTTAAAGTCAAGCTCTTCCACTGGCCAATAATGAACTTTATAACCACAAGTGGGTCCCATGCCTCAGTCTCCCCAGCTCCAAAGTAGGAATAAACAATAACTACCTCACAGGATTGTTGTGAGGAGAACAGCAGAACTGCAGAAGCGCTCTGAAGAATAAAAAGTGATTCAAAAAAAAGGTATGACTCAAAGGGGGGACAAAAACATTTTTGAAGGTAAAAAAGTTATTCTACTTTTATTAAGTAAAATATTAGAAAGTACCTTCATGGCCAAGTTGATGACAAAAATAGATCTGTGTATCCCCTTTTTTGTTAAGCATGCTTGCATTTTAAAAGAACACTGCTGTAGAAGTCTTTATACACCAATGTCTCTGAAAGCTTAAAAAAAAAAAAAAGTTCTGTAATGTGCTTGAAACAATCTGCCCAATGTAATAACCAACTTTTTACCTTACGAAAAATAACTTACCAGTGATGACCTGGAAGGCCAGTGTCTGTAAGTGGCTGGTGTGTGGATGGATGACACCACAGAAGTTTTAGTGACATCCAAGCATGCTGCTGAAACCGATGCATTTGAAAGAGCTGCAGAAATAATGCAAAATTTTGGTTTCATAAAAATCTCCTGTTTTAAAAGTATTTAACTCTGTAGAACCACAATTATGGAAAGCTCAGTAATGCTGCTAATGATATTTGTAAAATCTACCTTTAATGTAGTGCAATATTTTTATATCTACTGGGACAGGCAGTAGAGGCCTCACAGTGTGCTTTAGTGCACGGGGGGGATCACTCCAAATAGCCCAGGGGGTAGTAGGTGTAAGGCTTCCATGAAAACAGTTGTATTCTATTACATTCCTGATGTAATCTTGCTGCCGTGCTATGTTATCAATAGCTAAAAAATAATAAAAGGAACTACCACAGAAAACAAGAATATCTTCATTTGCTAACATCTGAAAGAGATGATTGCTGCATCTCTCTGGAATTACCGCCTGGTAGAATTTGGCCATGCACACAAGCTCTTCACTAAGTCCACTTTTGCTAAACAAAATTGCTATTTTGAAATTTGCCTAAAAGCATTAAATTCTGGTTTTACTGTTGTTTTTCTAAACTGTGAAATCTCAGATGTATGGATCAGCCCTGCTATTTATTAGGAATCAGACTATTTTCTGTATTTCTGGTATTTAGGTGAAGAACTAGGTTAAACAATGAAGCTGAACAATATTTTAGCATTATTTTGGAGTCAATTAATATGCTACATTTCCTAATATCAAGCCTTATACTCGAGTATCAGAATAGTTGAAATACTATTGGCCATTTTATGATTTTGAGAGGAGAAAACAAGCTGAAAATTGGAGGGTACTGTCAAGCTCTAAATTTATCTGGATTTTTTGAAAGTCAGGTTGAAAATACTTGGCTCCTGATTATAAAGATAAGATCTTAATTTCCCTAAAAGTGAATAAATTTAAAATCACTTTAAAAATGTATTGTCTTTCTTTCTAAATTGAGATACTAGCTTTCCTCTAATAGAAGGGTTGGGTAAAGTTTAGAACCCCTCTAAGATCTGAGTAAAACTGCGGTTCTCATACCCGTGAGTCTCATGCCTGAAAGAGACCCACACACACACCCTGAGGTTGTCTGGATTCCAGGGCCCTGTGGGCTCGCCATGTGGAAGAGCTTAGTTACTTCTATCAGATACGGTCATTTGTTCACAAAAGTCAGGAAAACAATTTAACTTTAGAAATGAAGGGTAACTTACTGGGCTCTTCCACATTGACACCATGGGACTAGTTATAGATTTCAATTTAAAGCCAATTTTGCAAAGCCAAAGAATAGGGTTCAGACTAACCTGAATTTTACCTGATGCCTGCAAGCAGAGAAGAATAGTTTTTAATTAGACATCACAGTCAATATCTTACGCATTTTATTCCAACGGTCATGTCTGGTTCATAAAGGAATACAAACAGGCACAGTAGTGTTCAGAAGATTTATTAAGGAAACTAGCTAAAACATGTATTTACATACACTTAGCAGTCAAAAGAAAGAACTGAATATTCTTTGCTACCTCATTAATATTTTTGTATCTATTTTGCCAGGTACAAACATAAAAACCCATTTCTGCTCAAAAAAACATTCAGAGAGCTGTATGTTCACGGTTCTGATACATTAAAAGAAAAAAAAAGCCTCACTTCACAGTCTTGCTAACCTCAGAATATTAGTCCTATAAAAGACCTTGTAATTTTCCCCCTCTCTGATATAATGGATACATTTGCTCCCAAAACAGTTCTGAAAAACTCATGTATTTTTATGCTCTTTCTAGAGGTTAACAGTGGGCATGCCTCTGCCAGCCATTCTTGAAGAGACTGAAGCCTTAAAGGCAAGAATGAAATGGGAGTAAATCATACAGTATTGTGGTCAGGGAGAGCCACAAAACCTCTAAGAGAAGTGTGGGAGTAGAAAATCCTGCTGGTTTACATTAGCCATGAAGAGTGCTCCTAGAGCCATCTTACAAAGTCAGATTCGTGTAAGTTGCCCAGAGCAAATATGTGAGTGGGAAATTTGTTTGCTTCCACCACACTGCACTTAACACCAGACTTCAAGGCACTCCAAGAAGCTCCATAAAGCAAATAGGAAATACCAGCTACTCTCTTTAGAGAATGACGAGGTCAAGCCCTTATTCTAAAGTTCCTTGCTCCTTGTCCAAGTTAACAGAAACACAATTTTAGCTTAACAAAGTACAGACATTAGGTAATTTTTGTTGACTGCAGAGCTACAGAATTAACAAGTATTATCTGAGACATTCTACACTCTGCACACTCCAGTCACATCTTGTACAAAAACATGACGGCAACTGACAGTGCTAACACAGTATTTGCTGTTAAATTGAAAAGGCATGTCAATGTTGTCATGCTTAGAAAAACCACATTGTACACAACACTAGATGATAGAAGGATACACAGACATTTCTAGATGTTTCTAGGGTTTTTCTGTCTTTGAAAGGGAATGTGTCCTGACCGATTATTTTTACCTGTTTTCCTAACATGATTCAAGATAATTTCATTCCTCCTCCATCTTCATTTAAAATTTGTTTTCACATTGATGTGAACAACCTTCAGAAGTCTAAAAAATAATAGTTGCAATTCGAAACATAATAGATTCCTAGAAGACACTTGGATGACCTCTTAACGGGTCAAAGATGTAGTCAGATTTTTTCATATCATAGCAGCTATTAGGCTTTTAAATTTCTAAAAGTTGAACTCGATGTTAATATATCTTATCATGCTTAAACAACCTTGACAGTATAAGGTGTATCTACCCTCAATTTTCTTTCATCCTAAGACAATCAAGTATATATTTGAAAGGGAAAGCTAGTTGTTCATAACTATACTTCTAGGTGCTTTTCTTCTGCTTTCACAACACTTACTATTTTTCCCTACTAGCTTTAGTGTCCGCTGCCCGCCACATGACATGTAAATTTATAATTTACAACCATCTGTTTCCAGGTAGATGATCCCATAGAAAACTAATGCCGGCTACGATTTATGGGTAAGTCCAAAAGATGACGGCCTCAGGTTCCTGTCCTCTGCATTTGAGAAAACTAGCTTTTAGCTCATAAACATATTGATAGTAATTACAAGTTAACCACACTCAGTGTCACTACATCATATGCTGTCTTACTTGATTCTGTTTTTCAGACTTCCTTCTAGTTTCTCAGTGTCAGAAGTGTCTCAGAGATAATGTGTGCTTTAATTTTAAACACTCATTACCAATATTCAGAAAAAATATAAGATTTTTTTTGCCCAAGTGTTCATGAATGTAAGTTTTTTAAAAATTATATTTGATTTGGATTCAAATATTTATAGATTTACACTATATCTATTTCGTCAAAATATATTGTATAATATTTAATAAAATCAAATACATAAAATAAAGTTTTCAACACTATTTATACAAACCCCTAGAAAAGCTGCTTTTTCTTTATAAGGCTGTTGGCAATCAATCACAACCACGGAGAAGAATGAATAAGCTTTGGTTGTTTTGCTTTCACCAGGGATGAATGGTATGACTAAGACAGTTCCGGAGGAGTCATTTCACTGGAAACACGGTTTTGTACAATTAAATACTTTGATGACTTTTGAGGATCTCAGTCACTTTCAGATTCTTCATCATCACCTATTGGATACGACTGGATATTATTCTGGGTGTACATTTTTGTTTTAATGGGGCAGTTGTGATCCATGAGAATAGCCTGAAAGAGAGCAAAGCGCAGATATATTAACCTTATTTCACAAAGATAAGATGGCTTTAACCTACCATCTTGAAGGTTTACTAGCTGGAAAGCTGTATCCGGCACCACCCACTGTCAACCAGTCCTTCAGTGCCACTGCCGGGTGCCTGGCCCAGAAGCCCTGGGGTTCCACGCTCCAGGAGGGTTCCAGGCAAGAGAGACTGCAGACGTGGTCTCCGCAAAGGCTATGTGAGTCACGCTTAGGAAGAGTTCTATTTAGAATCTTGGAATTGGGACTGGGGGTGATCCTGGAGGCCACCCAATCCCAACTGCCGTGCACGGATTTCACTGTGGCAACACAGTAAGGACACATCCTATCCTTAATGAGGTGAATAACTGCTGGAAGTGCACCTGAGGCTAGCCTGCCTCCCGTGTTTTCTACATGGATCTGGTCCTGATTCCGGCCATCTTCACAGACTGCCCTTACGATATTTTAAGACCACTGCCATGGTCCCTTAGGTTTCCCTACACTAAACATCACTGGGCCCATATCTTTTCATAAATGGCATTTCCAGAGCACCTCTCCCCAAATCCTGGTGGTTTTCCTCTTGCTCAAATGTAGGACTGAAAACAACACACACAAAAACGCGAACATAAAAATCTTGTGCCTTCTCATTGTTACTGAAAAACAGTCCTCAATTGAAAAATATCTTCAATAAGTCCTGGTAATCATTATTCCTCTTGAACATGTGCAGACCAAGCCTGTTGTCTGAGAAAACAGCTGCCCATTATCCTGCCAGGCCCGTGCCAAGCAATCTTGCTGCAAGACCTCAGTGTCACGAGCACGCTGTGGTAGGCTGATAACCCTCTGTGTCGGCACAGTGATTAAAGAACGTGACCTTTACTACCTGCAAAGGGATGTGCAGCTGGAATGGGGCAGATGTGCGCCAGGCAGCCTTGTGCCAAAGTCCGTTCCTGCTGGGGGCAGGAGGTACCGAGCACTGCGCGGCAGGACCCCGGCTACAACGAACAGATTCTCCCACCGGCCTGCCTTTGAGTCTTACTTCACATAAACTATTCCAGTACCTTTGTGTGCAGCATGAAAATCTGCGTGGAAGCATTTATCTGTTTAAATTTATCTCATGTTGGCCTACTGCAACGTATCTTGGTGTTGGTCAGCTAGGCCCCCCAGGTCTTGCCCCATACATTTGATAAGTTCTGTGACTCCACTCAGTGCTAACCCATTTATCATTTCCTGAGAAATTCTAAAATTATCTGCCTGGGTGACATATTAAGATAATGACTTCCTTGACCCTCTCAGGCTGTCAGCTCAAACTGTCAGCTGCAAATTTTATTTTTTTTATGCTTCATGCCAAGTGAATTAACACATATATTCAATAAAGAGCTCAATTTCTAAAACTCAGTAACTGAGGCAACAGACACTGTCCATCAGGACCATTCTCCCTGTATGGACGTATCCTCTGTTACGCAAAAGGTTTAACCCCCAAAGAGCTCAACGTCTCACCTCCTCAGGGTAGTGACCCTCAAAGAAACATGCACAAGAATCGCTTGCGGGGAGGGGGCATTAAACCTGAAATTCAGCTCCCTAACCCTTCATGACAGTGGTGTCGACATGCTACGAGAAGCACCACCTCCGTGATGCGGAATTATCCAGAGCTACCGCGGAGCCGTACAGCTCCCGCGGCCTGCGGGCACCTGCTGCCGTGCCCCTGAGGTCCTCTCCCACCCAGGAGCTCCGTGACTTTCCTCGAGGGAAGGACAGGTCCCACCGCACTCACAGGTGGAATGCTGGCTGTGGGTGACGTGCTCAGGGACAGCTGTGCAGAGGAGATGGGACGCGAGCTGAACCTTGAAGGATGGGAAGGCTGGGCACGGCCGAGGAGCGGTGAGCACAGCATGAATCCTCTACTCGACGCGCCACTATGTAAAACGGACACGGACGCCTGGGTGGCACAGTCGGTTAAGCAGCTGACTCCTGATTTTGGCTCAGGTCATGATCTCCGCGTCAGGCTCCACACTCAGCATGGAATCTGCTTGGGATTCTCCCTCCCCCTCTCCCTCTGACTGCCCCCGCTCCCACTGCCCCAGCTAGCACACTTTGCTCACTCTCGCTTGCTCTCTCAAAAAACAATAAATATAAAAATAAACGAAAAACAGAGACACTAAGTAAGACAGCCTGGCCGCCACAGAGGTCTGATGATGAGGTACACAGACCTTAATTAGAAAGCCCAACCAGAGCCAGACCGCGGGGCCCTGAATGCCAGGCAAGGGGCCTCAATCCCTGACCCACAGGCAGCAAGCGCCTTGGGGAGGATGGCCATCTTTCTACCCTGCTCGTAACTGCCTGCCCTCTTTTGGTTCACCAACCCCTCCATTAGACCTGACTCTGCATACATGTAGACTTCTCAAGGACCCCCCAGAAACCTAGCACCAGGCACCTAGTATGGACTCAAACAGCAGTGTTGCGAGGGAAGAAGCTCAGTCATACTGATGACGGGGGCACGGAACCGACTTCAGTGGTCAGAAGTTAATCAATGCAGCCAAACCGCATTTGCACACACAGCCTATTCCAGATAAATAAGATTTTTTTTCTTGAAATATTCTTTTATTGTTTTTAGAACCTAGCTTACTGGCTTCTGAACCTCTTTTAAAAGATAGTGTGACAGTTCCGCTTTTACAACAAATTATGCGTGATCAAAGAAGCCGATGGCGTATGTAATATTCCCAAAGATCCAGGGACAGAGAGAAGTGAACAGGATCCAGTGGGTAAGTCAAGTGTGTAGAGGCCACAAAGAGCAAGGCTCAGGGAGCCACCAGGCAATTTAAGCCAGTGCTCTGCTGGGGAACAGGGCATGTCTGACTCTCTGCTGAAGACGGGAGAGGAAGGAGGAGGGTGTCTGAATTCAGAGCAGAGCCCAGTTACCAAGATTTGAACCTCTGCCAAACGCCTGGTTTCCTATCAGACACAGAGCAGAATGAAGCTCTCCAAAGTGGTAAAAGCTTTGCTGGACCCAAAGAAGTATATAAATTAAATACACAGCTGGGATACTGAGACAGGAAAAGCACTGAAGAGTAAGCCCTTCAGGCTTGGAGATTTTGAGAAATACCAGGCGCGAATGTTAGAAAGTTTTATTTGCTTTATCTTAAAAGAAAAAAAAATAGCGATGGTTTTGCATATCCACTATGTAAATGCCCTGTAAAGGGACACATTTCTATAAATAGATTATAACAAGCCGGTCTTTGCCTGGCCCCTGCAAGGGGAAACAGAGTAGCTGGAAGGACTCGAACTACTATGAGAGCGCCGACCCAGGAAAAAGTCACCCAGGAAAAGCAAGCTGTGATCTCAAACACCTACTTTCCTATCTGGGCCACCACCAGAATCTGCAAGAGTAAGATGCAAGAAATGTGCCCTATCTTCAAAAATAATTCTTCAATCTGAAAAAATATCCCTATCAGCACACGGCTATTCTCAACTGGATATTCCGAGAGTCGCGGGCTACATGTCATTGTCATGTACCTAAAACACGGTTGTCCTCACGTGGTGGAGTGGATATTATACTTGCAGACGGACCTGAGTAACAAACAGGTTTTTTTCTCCACCTGTACTGATTATGAAAGAAAGAGGAAGGAAGGATGGAAAGAAGGAAGGAACGAAGGAACGAAGAAGGAAGGTATGTCAACAAAGCACTACAGTTGTTCAGAACTGGGGGCGTCTATGCAAGAGGAAGGAAAGAAAGGATGCTTTCCATCAGGATATTTCCACAACACCTTCCATCCCTTTTCTTTCCGTCAAACAGGTTATGAGTGATCCAAAATTACCTCATCACATTCTGTATAATAAAGGGCATAAGACCTGGGGCGCATGGGTGGCTCAGTGGGTTAAGCCTCTGCCTTCGGCTCAGGTCATGATCTCAGGGTCCTGGGATGGAGCCCCACTCTCTGCTCAGCGGGGAGCCTGCTTCCCCCTCTCCCTCTGCCTGCCTCTCTGCCTACTTGTGATCTCTCTCTGTCAAATAAATAAATAAAACCTTTTAAAAAAAATAAAGGGCATAAGATCAGTGCCCAATGCAGAGGATAGGGGAGGGGAGGATAGGAGAGGGGAGGATTGGAGAGGGGAGGATTGGAGAGGGGACCACAGGGGAGGGGACCACAGGGGAGGGGAGGGGAGGGAAAGGGAAAGGGAAGGAAGAAGGGAGGAAGGAAGGGGGAGGGGCAGGGGAG
>LNAC01000001.1:13060181-13081151 GCA_002007465.1 Ailurus styani
GGGAGGGGCAGGGGGGAGGGGGGAACAAAGGAGGAAATCAAGTATACCAAATAGAAGAAACACTCAAGTACTCACAAACTAGTTCATGATTCTGCAATTGGGGACCCATGAAAACAGCATTCGATCTTTCAATATAAAACAGCTTAAGTCCAAACGCCTCATGATCAGAATGCTGCCTAAGGAAAGAACTATTTGCTCCTGTTTACAGGCCTTCTTCCAGCTCTCCGGTCCCCTGCCTTGGTAAGTGTTCATCCTGAATGCCAGCCCTGGTCCGTATTGGCTTTTCTCAAGTGGGCAGTAATCAATTCTGTCCCCTCGGGGGCACACTGCTGTCCAGGCCTCACTCCCCTGATCATCAGGTTTCTTCCCGCTCCGCTGGCTCCGTGAGCAGCTGTCGGCCACCCTCAAAGGCTACTATTCCACTAGGCAAATGGAATCCAGTGTGATACCTTCCACTATGGGCAGCAGTTACGGGCAGCAAGATGCACGTCTTTCCCAAGTTTTTAATGATTCCTCTTGCTAGGCACGTATTGAGGATTTTGACATTTCACAGTGAAAGTGGCTTTCTGGAAGCCTCCAATTCTTGTTGCTTTGCCTCTCAAGATTGTCTCTGCCACTTCCCTCACCATTTTTAAGTGAACTAATGCACGGATTTACATGAGGGAGGAGAAGAGGCACCGGGGGCCTGCCTCCTTCCTGCAGGGCATCATGGGGGCCCCACAGCAGTAGCTGGTGGGCAGGCTGATCCCCCCATTCATTGCTCATTTCCTCCGATGCCCCAGATAAGCCATCACACTGCTGCCGACACCCAGATAATGCAACAGCCACTAACGTCCACTGCTTGGCCCGGGAGACCCGTTCAGCAGTCCTGGGGTCTCAGTAGCAAAAGGAAGCACTCACCTCACAGAGGGGACAAAGGGAGGGTAGCAGGGGACCGCTGTGTGACAGTAAACAAGAGCATTCAGTAAGGGCAAGAAAGAAGTATGAGATAGGAAGGAGTACGAGGTGAGAAGGAGATAGTAACACATTTATTGAGCATTTACTGTGTGCTAAGCACAGGGCTAAGCACCCTGGGGGGTTCTCCGAATCCTCACCGCAAGGCCATGAGGCAGATGCTGTCATTTCCCCATGGGACAGTTCGGCTCCAAGGTCATGCCAGCCCTTCACTGTCTCCCAAGAATCTTAAACGGTCTCCTGGATGACTGGAGCATTTGTAGGTGATTTGTCTGTTTTTGGTCAAAAGGGGTTGGGAATAACCTTCCTTCAGCCTTAACCAAATTGATATGGTGGCAACAGAATGACAGTTTTTAGTTGTTGCACTGAGAATTTTCTGACCTTGGTTTAGGCAAGGCATTGTGCATGGATCAGGTGGGAAGACAGGTAGGAAGGTCAACAAAGAACTATGGTTGTTCAGAACTGGGGGCGTCTAAGCAAGAGGAAGGAAGGAAAGGGTTCTTTCCATCGGGATATTTCCACCCCTTCCATTCCTTTTCTTTCCGTCAAATGGGTCATGAGTGATTCAAAATGACCTCATCACCTCCTGTATGATAAAGGGCATAAGACCAGTGCCCAATGCTGAATATATTTCTTAAATACATTGAGGGAATTAATGAATACAAAGAATGTCCAAACAAATAAAGGCTGCACATAGCCTAACTTTAGAATCTGTGTCTGTTTTTAAACCTACTCTCTGGGGAAATTCATTAAAGGGCAGTTTGAAAAATGCCAAAGCATCAAGAACCCACTTCAGTTCAACGGTCAGAAAGAACTTCTGGTGTACCCCCAAGAGAACATGACGAGCGAACCTCATAATCACAAATACTATCTCTCCCTGCCTCGGTTATCTCATTCATTCTTTTTTTTTTTTTAAGATTTTATTTATTTATTTGAGAGAGCATGAGAGAGGAGACGGTCAGAGGGAGAAGCAGACTCCCCATGGAGCTGGGAGCCTGATGCGGGACTCCATCCCGGGACTCCAGGATCATGACCTGAGCTGAAGGCAGTTGCCTAACCAACTGAGCCACCCAGGTGCCTCTATCTCATTCATTCTTAATCTAAACCACTCTTCTTCCAGCTGGACAAGAATCTGTCACCATGTGAAGTTTTAAAAACACCACCACCAGGTATGAAGGCTGTCAGGTTAACATGACTAATGCATTTCAAATTCAAGTTTAGAATCAATAAGTGAATCTGCTCAGAAGAGGAACACTTTACACTCAATTCTGTATCTTTCATCTGACTATGATTCTGGTTATGAAATTGTGAATTTAAAGGTTACACATGCTTCCATATGCCCAGAGGTACATATATGATAGTTTTCCAAAATGCTCTGTTAGGAGCATATGTTTGTTACATCAAAACTATCTCCAGAATCTTCTGCAGTAAGAACTAAAACACTATAAGGCTTAAGAGAAAAGCAAACAGCACAAAAATGGTTATTCTTAGGACTTGGCACAAGAGGCAAAAAAAAAAAAAAGAAATAATGTTCAAGATCTTCAAGAACTGAAAAAAATTACATTGAACTACCCCTCATCTGGTTGACAAAAGAGCCGAACAGACTGCTAACCTATGTATAAAAATCATTTCATTCTTCACATTTATAAACAAAACTCTTGATATAGTAAAAGAAATATGGCCCATGTGGTATAAACTCAAAAGGACTCTGATATTTATGTTTGGGAGTTCTGCCTGAAAGGAGCAGAAATATATTTTATAACTCAGCATGAAGAAACTCTCCAGAAGACCATGCTAAAATGATCAAGAAACACCTGACTGCATCCTAAAATTTTCTTACCATTTTTTCTTCCTTGGCAGGTGGACTTCGAAGAAAAAAGCAGAGAGGAGCAAAAAGAATATCAATTATTCCAATAATGGTCATGAGCCATGGAAATCCAATTGCCTTTGCGATAGCCCCACCAGCAGAAGGACCTTTCAGGAAAGAGAGAATTAGATCAATCTCCCTCCAGATGTCTCACAGATAGAAAAACAAAAGTTTAAATAATTTTCAGTCATCGTGATCATGCATTAAGCTACAAGGCTGTTTTGAAAAGCCAGCGTCCTTACCTATGGCATATCCCATGCAGAATGCCACATCGGCAATGGCGTACACGCTCCCGTAGACAGACACGTGCCGCAAGTCGACCAGGTAGCCCATAATGGGCATCATTGACGAATCCACCATTCCTGTGGACAGTCAGGGAACATGGTCTATGGAAAACGGATGCAACCCAAAAATGCGGGGAATATCAGGGACTGCGTCCTAACCTCATAGCGCCACCGGCTCTTTCCCAGCGGTCATTACCACCTGTGAGTCTCAAGGCAGGCTCCCCGAGGCATACCCTTCACTGAAGACAGATGGCTGGTCGCAGAGGCTGGGACTGGAACCCGGGCCACCTTTCCCTGTTCTCCACCTTACCTCACCCATCCTCCATGGTCCAAAGGGCCCATTTTCCAAGGGAGGGCCTCAGTCCTCTGGTGACTCACAGACCAGGCTTCACATCCAGTGAAGCCAGCTACTGCCAGCTACTGGCCGTGTGGCCCCCTCACTTGCTTCCAGCTGGTACTTCCCAAATTAACTCTCTTCTGGTCCACTGGCCCCTTGCCATCACCCAGGGACACACCTATAGGCCTCACACACTCCCTTCCCCCTCCACACCTTAGCCTCACACATGGACCATAAGAAGAAGCTGAAAAGTATCAGGGAAGATGGGAAGAAATCAGAACATGAAGCTCTCTAAGGGATCACCCTGCCCGGCTCAGGGAAGAGACTGAAAGAGATCTGCTAATTTGGGGCTCAAACAAACACCAACACCAAGGCCCGTATTAGAATCTCTTGTTCCTTCAACAGTCAGGGACAGGCAGCATAAAGAACGAACATGCGTGCTGAGTCCCGGGCTCAAGTCCCTGCCAGGGTGAGCACGGCCATCCCTTATCTCTCCAAACACCGGCTTCCCCGTCCATAAACTGGTGCAGATCATGATCGGCTAAAAGGAGGCTCTCCGTGGACACCTCCAGCCGTGTACTCCAATGTTCAACCCCTCCCCTCCACTAAGTACTACCGGCTAGAAGAGGAGGGAAGTTTCTTTCCTTCAGTGAGTACTTGTTGATGCCCTAACATACGGAGGGTGCTGGGGCCGTGGAGTGAACAAACTGGACAGAAGCCTTACGGGCCGCAAAGAGCTGAAACACGAATTACAGTTGTCACTGACGCCATGAGGTGCTGCGTGAGGACAAGCCTGACCCAGCCTGGGGAACCACAGAGGCTCCCTTCTCTCCTTCCACTGCACCGAAGATTCAACTCTTGATAGACTTAGCATTTACTCTGATTAGGCCCCATGGGTATATTACAAAGGAGAAACAAATGTATACTATTTATTGAAAATGTTCAGGAGTTTGTCCCTAACATGGGACTGTTCCTCACATTACAAACACTTGTCCCCTTTGCCAGTGAAAAGTCCCACAGCACGGTGGTGACCAACACCTCAGTTCACCTTTTCTGTACCGAACCTTATAAAAAAATACACTTGAGGTCTCTGCCCGCACCAGGTTCGTGGAGCAGTTCCGTGCCCAGACCTGAGCCCAAACAAACACGCTCTGAGTGAGGGCTTCTCTTGCAACGGAGGCCAGCAACAGAGTATCCGTTTGCTTCTGTAAATATCAGCCTTTTAATAATACTGGTTTGGGGCGCCTGGGTGGCTCAGTGGGTTAAAGCCTCTGCCTTCGGCTCAGGTCATGATCCCATGGTCCTGGGATCAAGGCCCACATCGGGCTCTCTGCTCCGCAAGGAGCCTGCTTCCTCCTCTCTTCTCTCTCTCTGCCTACTTGTAATCTCTCTCTGTGTGTCAAATTAATAAATAAAATCTTTAAAAAAATAAAAATAAAAATAAAAATACTGGTTTTCTGGAAATAAACGACCAGTACGCAGAAGCAGGTGTCTATCTGTAGATAATTGATAGGCTGTACTTGAACTTGGCCGCCCACAGCCTCCTCTCAAGCTTCAGGGAGTTTTAGGTTGAGGAAATACACTCTGCCCAAATAAGAGGAAATCTTTCTTAGTCATGGGGAAACAAAGTTTCAAATTTAGGCATAAGGTTATGTGACTTACCAATTGCAAAGCCAACTCCAAAGTTAGGAGCGATGAGTCCATAAATGTTTTTTGCAAAAGGAATCTGTAAGAGGAAATGAACATTACCCTAGAATCACCACATCCAGCTGTAGATCTCCCAGGCAAGTCTTAAGGACATGTTTTCTCTGGCCTGGTGTGCTTGTTTCCTTTGGAGGGAAATGGGAAGAAGGAAGAGAGTGGGGTTTGGGGAGAACCAGGACCTCCAAGTCTTTAAAAGTTGAAGCTGAAATGGGTTTGGCGACCCCCAAGGAAAACTCGATGACTGCCATAGTTGAGATCAGCCTGGTCCACACTCCACTTCTGACAAGCACTAGAAGGCCTCCCTTGCGGTGGAATCTGACCACTGGTAGAAGGTATTTTATTCTAGGAAAACATCTTCCTATTGTTTCAGGCTAGTTGTCTGAAAATGCTTTAAGATATTATACTATTTAAGATGATGGGGGGTGGGTACTGACATATATACTATGCAAAAAAACATACTACATAACCTCCAACTGACCTAAAATAAAAATCTATTCCTTGGAGAATCTTGTCCAAATGTTTAAGATGATTTTAAAAAATTATAGGAAAATGGAAGATATCATAAAACCAAATACCAAAAAATTTTAAACAGCTATAAAAGGTTTCCTAGGGATTCTAGCCAAAAGTAAAAGTTTTATTTACAGAGCATTACCACTTGTCAAATATCATCTTTTACTCACACATAAAATGCTGATTCCAACAATTATCATCCCTAGAAGAGCGCAAAGCCACCTACCAAAACAAACAAACAAAGCATCTTTAATAAATGACTGCTCCAATTTTTTCCCCAGGCCAAATTTTCAATAGAAATCAAAGCAATTGCCTGTGATCACTAAGGCAGAAACATGCAGAATTTGCTTAAAAGAGCTACATTATTCTAAGAGAGTGAGCGCTGTTCGCATTTCACCTTACCTCCCCATTTTGTGTGCGAGCATCCCAAAAATATTGGTTCCAATGAGATAAGAGACGCTAGCTGGCAAGAAAGCAATGCCTGTAAATTTATGAAAAGGACACCTTATCAGTATTGATTATCAGTCAAGTGTTAGAAAAAGTAATAATTGTCAGACACCACGAGGTGATTAGAACCGAGGAGAGAAGCCCCGGGACCCGCACACAGGCAGCTAATATCCGGTGGCTGACGGATCCAGGCTGGACCCCACGGGCCCGATCCGTCCTCACAAAGCTGCCGAGACACTCCAGAAATGAAATTCGTTCCTCTATCAACAGCTCCATCTTGCCTCCATCTGTGCCTGACACGGGCAGCTCCTGCCGCGGGAGCGGGGCCGCTGTGCCCCCACGCGCACCCCCGGCCTCGCCCCTTTGTGACTTTACCACGGAAGGAAGACACAGGCATTGAAAAAAAACAGGGGAACGTTAAGGACCAAGAAAAAGTTAAAATCATCCCAAACCCCATCACTCAGAGAATAAGCATGGGGATCTCCTCCCGTACATTTGTACGCGCAAGTTTCAGACACACTCAGATAAATGCGTGCGCATGGGATTTTAAGGAAAGAAAACAAAACAAAAACATGGGTTTATGTTATTGTTCTATGTCCTGCTTCTTTCAACTAGCATTATGAACATCCTTCCATGTCTGAAAAAATAAATGTCCACATGGTCCTTTTTTGCAACCGAGTCACGTAACGGACATTGACATGTCCAAGGTTCGACGCTGTCCCAGAGACCAGGCATCCCTGGGGTTGCCAAGCCTGCGTCAGTTTCCAGCTGTGGGTGGCGGTGGTCGCCTTGAACGACGTCTGTGCATTGAGCAGAAAGCCCTCCTCAGGTCCCACCTGCCTCGCGGCTGGGGATCTGTCCACGTCAGCTCTGTGTGGTCCCCATCTGTTACCAGAACAGCAGACAATCTCTTCTCGAAAGACAGCTTTTCAAACTAGTCATACTTTTGATATTCTTGGACTCAGTTATGCCAGATTTCATTCTAAGCCTTGCCCGCAAATGAACGTTGCTCTGTCCTCGATCCCATGACCGCACGAGCCAGACACGCGTGCCAGATACCAGACGGTCAGCAGGCGGACGCTGCTCTCGAAATGCATGGGGCCTGAGGCCTTTCTTGTCTCAGCAGCTCAGCAGTGCACAGACGAGTGGGATCTCACCCTTCAAGGATAGAGCAGCCTCTCCCTGCACCTCTCTAAGCACAAAGGCAAGCCATCAAACCTTCCCGGGAGGCTGACCCTGCCAGCCCAGGAGGGACTTCAAAATGATCAGGCTCAGGAGCAAAATCCAACACTGAATCATCCTAGGCTTCGTGATCTGGGAAATAATAATAAAGAGCAACCTCATTTTCATGTTCCAGGAAACCATTTCCGTCACACTTGTCATACGGGCGGCCAAATGACTGCTGGGTGTAATCGGATTCAGCAAACGTGACTGAGAGCACGGGCCCGGCTCAGGGCTACAGCGAAGACAGTGACCACAGTGTGGCTCTGGTCGCCGTGAACACGTCTCCAAAGGAAGGAATCAGATGATGTCTGAACTGGGACAGGGCGACGTCAGGGACTGACACAGGTACGATCGCAGTGTCCTGGGAACCCGGAAGCTCCCCAAAGTAGCTGGCGACTAAGCCTAACCTTGAACACAACATCCTAGAGTTAGTCAGGGGCCAAGAAATCATGATGGCCTCAGTCTCAGGATGAGTGTCCGTGGGGTTCGGAGAGGGGGTTAGTGAAGGAAGAAGCAAAGTACTAATAACGGCACAGGTGCCATGATAAAGAGCCACGACACTGGGCCTCTGTGTCCAAGACACAAAACACGGGGGCGGGAAGGGCCTAAAGCCCCACGAAGAAGGCAGCTGCCCTTCCTCCCAGACAGTACTGCTCTGGGGGACTGAGGTCCCAGACTGGAAGATCCGATTTTTCTAGAAAAGCCTGAACTCGAGCTCTTTCATGAAACCTCTTGGGATTCGTAAATGTCGGCAACTAAATCTGTAAAACATAGAGCCCTTGCAGGCTGACACTGAAGCGGCCAGCCAAAACCCACCTGTGGCCTGAACACCTATGGGCTGAACTTGGCCCACAGACACCGCCACGAACTGGAGCCAACGGGAGCGGACTGCAGAGAGCCCAGCCAGGAGCCCAGCTTCCTGGTGAATCCTGACTCTAGGAGCAAAGCCTCAAAGCAGGGTCACCAGTGTGCTCCAGGGGAAGCCCCAGATCAGCTACAGCTTCCTGACTTACCAGTGGGGGTGCTAAGCTCCCCCCGGGACCCAAAACTGGACGTGCCTTATTATCCACAGACGGCAAATCCGCTCAGGCAGGAAAATCCGCTCCAGGAAAAAGCACCAGAAGTCAGGCAAGAAACAAGATGTTCTTTTCAGCTCGACACGGACTAGCAGAGGCTCCAGTGGGTCACCGTAACCTCCGAGAGCCCGGGAAACAGCGACGGTTCCTACAGCACGCGGCTGCCAGGAAGGCTTTGAGGTTCAAAGGGCAGCTAGCCCTCCCCGTCCAAGTCCCCTGCCCTGTCCCTCCCTGTGAGCTCCTTCCTGGCATTTCACCCCGGCCACCTGGCCTGCCCCCTTCAGTGAGCTCCTAGCGGGCAGGGGGGACGACGTCCCCAGCTCCCAGTGCGCAGCTCCGGGGGGCACCCAGACGGTGCTCGGAACACGGCTGAGCGCTCAGGGAAAAAGTCCCAGGCGAGGACACTGACTTCACAGAACCCTAAGTATTGAGGGAGGCCACTGTCCCTTGAAGGCAGGGCCCCCTTTGTGTGAGAGGCGGCGGTGTGGTCTGGAGCTAGAATCCGCTGTTCCTGACTTCCAGCTTCTGACCTCAGGCCCCAAGCCCCCTGAGAGCTGATCTGCCTCCTCGGTGTTGCCAGCACATCACACAACCGACAGAACCCGTTCTAGGGACACAGAAACCGGGAAACCTCTGTGTGCCTCCCGTGGCAGCCCGCCTGCTGTCCCAAGAGGAGACCACCCGGCTCTGCTCAGAGGGACCCAGGCTGCGGGCCCACTGCTCTCCCAGACAGCTCTTTAAGGGGGTGGTGTCCTAACCCGAAGCTTCCCATCACTTCCACCCGCTGGTGCTGCTGTGCATTCTGGAGCCTTCCGCCTCCTCCCCCAGCCCGGCCACCAGCACGGTCTGGCTTCCCCGGCGAACGACCACCAGGGCTCTGGGTCATTCCCAGTGACTGAGCACCAGCTGCCTCCCTCGTGTACAAGTTCCCGTGACTCCTCTACCTTGAAACCCGGTGCCCAGGACCGACCCCGCCCAGCTCCTTGCTGGGTGCCCAACGCGTGACCTCTACCACCCGGGGGCGGCCCGAACCATTCACGGGGCTGGCTCCACCCTCTGGCCCCTGGGTCACTCTGGGCTCTGGAGGCAGTCAGGCCTCTTCTGGACCCAGGGAGCAGCCGTCGCGGGGCTCACGGCGCCCTGACCCGCACCCCCACCGGTCCCACCGCCCTCCAGGGGTGCTTCCCACCCTGGGGCAAGACTCTACCTTCTCACCAGAGGGACTCCTCCTAGTCCCTTTCAGACCTTCGCTGCCACCTAGGGCGATCTTTCTGGAAAGCCTGGCTTTGACCACAGGCTCGGTGCGCACAAGAGGGCACGGCTCAACCCACCACGAAGCCCCCAAGGAGCCGATGCTGGACACGCAGCCCCAGAAGGGGTGGTGGCAATGCATCCGGGGGCTTCTTCCGAGCTCCGGGTGGCCCATTCCTGAGGTCCCCGAGGGCTTGGTCTGGGAATGAGGCAATGGTCCCGCTTTGCCCTGGGAGGCTCAGGAGGCTCAAGTCCTCACAGCCAGAGCCGCAGCACACAGGCAATGGTCTTGTCCTTGGCCTTGGTCCCAGACGTGCCCGAAGGTCATGGCTGGCTGGGACGGGACGGCCCCCTGCCCAGCAGGCGGGTCCCCTCTCCTGCACCCCGCGCTGCACGCCACACCGCCTTGGAGAACCCGGAGAGAGAGTCGGGCTCCTCTCCGCTCCGGGCCCCACTCCCCGGCGCTTACGCTCCCTTTCGGGGTCTGCAGGCCTCACGGGAACGGGGTCCCTAAGCCTCCCGGTGCCGGGGACAGGTCAGCTGACCCCAGACCTGAGGGAAAGAGAGTCACCATGAAAGGGTTCCCTGCCCAGCACCCCAAACTCGGGGCCGCCCCACGCAGCAGTGGCGTCTGGGCACGGGCTCATCAGGGAGCCTTCTAGAATATCGGTGGCCGCCAACTACCTCCTCTCAGAACTATGCCAAGAACACAGTGTTCAACAAAAGCAGCCACGGGTCACCCGCGCAGCTGGTAAGACTGTTCGGCTTTGACTTCAAACCTTATGGTCTTCTTCCAGAAATGCTGAGGGAAGCCAAGGCGCAGAATGGTTTCCCTTTTCCCGCTGGACTGCAGGGAGCTCACACGGGGCCTCGCACGGGGCCCCCCGAGAACAGCTGTGCGCCCTCCTGGCGGCCGTCCTCACCTGCACCCCAGTGCTCGTCCGGCACCCCCCACGGGGCGCTCCTCACCCCAAGGCCCCACACAGGCGGCGCCCACTCCGGGGAGGACTTGGCCGCACAGGAGCAGCGGGGATTCTCTTGAAGAAACACGAGGTTCTCAGGCGCCTGGGTGGCTCAGTGGGTTCAAGCCTCTGCCTTCGGCTCAGGTCATGATCTCAGGGTCCTGGGATCGAGCCCCGCATCAGGCTCTCTGCTCAGCGGGGAGCCTGCTTCCTCCTCCTCTCTCTGCCTGCCTCTCTGCCTACTTGTGATCTCTCTCTGTGTGTCCAATAAATAAATAAAATTTTAAAAAAAGAAAAAAGAAACACGAGATTCTCTTGAAGAAACACAAGTCTCTGTCTGAGGCAAGGTGCAGGCGTGAACATCTGGCCCAGGAGATAAGCCCCGCAGAGGATCTCTTGATAACGAGGGGGTGCCTGCGGCCTGTTATCTGACCTGGAGGCCCAGGGCCTCTGATGGACTTTAAGGACTTTGTAAAGAAAGCCTCAGGCCGCGTCGGGAGAGGAAGCCCAGGGAGCGGCCCTGCTCGTGGCCCAGATGCGCTGGGTCAGGAAAAGACGGCAGTTAGGTGGGGACGTCGGAAGCACCAGCGAAGGCCAAGAGCAGCCCAAAGCGGACGCAGGAGCTCCGCGGACCCCGCAGTGCACACGCCACGTCCCCCCGGGACGAGGGGCGCCTCCTGGAAGCACCTGGAGCCCCAGACCGCCGCGGGGAGAAAAGGCCCCGGGGTTAACCACCAGCACGGGCCACAAGACGGGAGGAGTGTCTCCTCCTCTTTGAGAAAACCGCTTTTCATTGACTCCCAGCTAGAAAAAGTCCTTCCCTCTGCAAAGTGGTGCACCTTCCGCGGGAGCTCTGCGTCTCTGGGTTTCCTCGGGTGTCTCCCTCGCCGGGAGGCTCTGAGCTAAATTTCCGCCTAAGAACTAGAGGTCACACAGTGATACGATTGGCAAGATTCCACTTGGGTTGGGCTTTTAAGCACCTCACACATGGTGATAAATGCAGAACCATTTGAAAAAAAGACACAGAACTATTAACAATGAATATCATGGAGGATTGGACTGGGAGGAAAAAGATGTACGTGAGATTTGAAGACTGACTTCCTTGATCTATGTACTTTGACTGTTTTTTAAATAATAAAGTATGTACTCCTTTCTAAATTAGAAGTATTAAAATTAATCCTCTTAAATCCTGTTTGTTCGCCTTTTTCACAGAAATGTTATTGCTGTCCACATACATTTAACATAACTAGTCTAATTCAGAAACATGGGGAGACATCGAATGTATTTTTGCACTCTCGTTTCTGCCCAGGTCTGATGCCTCTATGCTAATTCTGTATCCATCGGGGCGATTAAAAAACAAAACTAAACAAAACAAAAACAAAAACAAACAAAAAAACTGGAGCTGAAACAGACCCCAAAGCGCATTGCTACCCTTAGCACAGACCCCATTAAGGGTCAAACAGAAACCATCACTTTATCATCCTGGTACCTGCAGCTCCGACAGGGCTACAATGATAGGACTCACCCTGAGGACAAAAGTTCTAGAATCAGAAGCACCCGCTCTCGTCCTTACCCAGCTGCCACTTGCGGGAACACATGGTCTCCATCATCCAGATGGGCAGGGCCGGCTCCAGCATGGCAATCCCCATGTTTGCAAAGCAGATGGACCCTTCGAGGGAGGAAGAGGGTTAGTGTGCTTCTGTTTTGGGTCTTGAGCATCTCTTACTGATTCCAAACACAGTTAAACTCCACATGCCCAAAGCCAGAACAATCCACTTGGAGGCCCAGAACTTCTACTTTCATGAGGAAAAGATAAATAACAGGTCAAGGGGAAAGTGAGGAGGTTGGGTTTGTTACTACTATCATCATAACCATTACGAAATAATAATTAAATACTAAGTTAAGTCTTACTAATAACTAAAATTAAATATTAAATTTAAACAAAGTATTAAGAAACTTTTTTTCAAACGAGAATCCCAGAGTCATTAAGGAATGGGAGGGAGCCTTAGAGGTCATTTGACTACCCATCCCAACCTACTGGTGAAGGAGTTCCAATTGATTAGTGAAGTCACTTGCCTGAGGCCGTCCACCAGTGTGGGCCACTTCCAGACCACACCCAGACCCCAGCAGCTGGAGGCTCCTGGGCCCAAGTTTTACTGGGCAATGAACACAGACATCTCCAAAGATGCTTGGGATGCCCCCAAATCCAGTGTGTTCAGTACAGATGGGCTGTTGGGGGATTTTTTTTTTTAATCAACTATCCCTATAGGGTATCTTTGCAAATATCCATCACCAACCACCCTGTTAACCAGAACCCCTGGTAAAGGTAGAGCCATCAGGGAAGAAGACATACAAAGCCCTTTCCCCACGGTACTGGGAGCTTCCTGTGCCATGTCCCCGGGAACCTCTAATTGCCAGAATCCTGAGTCAAAGAACATTGTGCGATGGCGATTAAGGGGCTCACATAATGAAGAAAGGTTTTCTTCGTGCTTCTTGATGTTAGAGATGGAACAGAGAAAGGATGAGGACGTGACTGGCTCCCATCACCCGCCCGCTGTCTTCCCAGACTCACAGTTGGTCTATTCGCTGTCTACTAAGTAGGGCCAAACTGATACAGTCGTTACGTCTCCCCTGTGACCCAGGGCCCATACTCTGAACCCCTCCTTGTGCACCTCTCACACAGCAAACTGACACCCCTGCCCCAAATCCCACCCCCTCCCCCCAGGCCAGGCACCCGATGGGACCCAGCCCCAAAGCCAGCCAATCCTAAGCTGTCCCCCCAGCCCTGCCTTGCCTTTCCCATGCCAAGCTCTGACCTAGGAAACTGCTGCTTCCCCAGGGGGCCCCGAGTGGCATGGTAATAAAATTTTCCTTTCACTAGCACTGACCTCTCTCGGTCATCACTCAGTCACCTTCATAAGTTAACATCCCACCAGAACAAATAACACACCGCCTGCCCCCCCCCTTCAGCCGAGGCTGCCTGGAGGCGTGGGAGCCTGACAGTGCTGGGTGGGGCTTTCCTCCCTGAGTCAGGGTGAGGTGGTGAGGGTCACAGAAAGCCCGAGGCGGTGGGTGCAGGGCTGCAGGGAGTCCCTCTCTCCCCACACACCTCGTCACTCCACCTGAGACAGCCCGGGCTCCATGGGGGTCTGGGCACCGCAACGGTCCCTGCATCGTGCTGGGGCCACCGAGAGGTCCCCTGCGTGAGGAAGTCACCACACCAGGTTTGCAACACTGGGGCCAGCTGGCCTGACGGAGGGGGTCCGGACCAGGGTGACACAGGTCCAGCAGCAGAAGGCTCCAGCGAGGCCGGCCTGGGGCATAACAAGGCTACACTGGAAAGCTCTTAGGTAGGGCACGCGTCCGGTTCAGTCAGACGCCCACAGTGCCAGAACCGCTGCTCAGACAGTTCTCACCTGACTGCGTCTGATGCTACACTCCGGGGCTGCCCTCTCCCGGCCGCACCCCCAGGGCCCCTGCCGACCGGTGTCCAGCCCCGGCAGCCTAAGGCCGACCCCGTCAGGCCGCCCCCGGCCCGCCTCACTGGACGGTGTTGGCAGGACAGGCTCTTGGATGAATGAGGCCCATTATCCTCCCACAGACCGTAGAACCGGGGCTTCCTCGGAGCCCGTCCAGGCCAAGAACCCGGGCCGGGGCCTTCCGTAGCCGAAGGGGGTTTCCCGGCAGCTCTCCGGAGCTGCACAGAGCGACCCCTCACGGGAAGGGGGCTGCCCTCCGGGGCTCTGGCGTCGGCCCCTACTCCCGCCGCCCGGGGAATCAGACCGCCCGCTTCCGCGCCTGCGCTGAGGCCATGGACTCCTTCTGGCAGCTCAAGGCCAAACAGTGCCGGCCACTGACACAAACAAAGTTCTGGGCCAAGGCATCTCCGTGACCCAGAACTCTTTGCCCCAATAGAAAACCAAGAAAGGAACTTGGCTGAGGGTCGGAGATCAATGGTGGAAGAAAGTCACTCCTCATGACGCGCGTATAACGTCTGGGCCGCTCCCGAGTCTCTACAGCCCAGCGCCTCCGGGGGCAAAGCGGACACTGGGTCTCGCCATCCACCCCCCACACTTGGGCGGAGAAGAATCGGGGAGACTGAGGAGAACTCCACCTGCAGCGATGAGGATATACGGGTCCTTCAGCAGTGTGGTTAGCGGCGTCCCCTTCTGGCTCTGTCAGCAAAAAGCAGGGGTTAAAAAAGTTGGTGTGGTCACCACAGCACCCTCCTTCCCCCGGGGCTTACCTCTGGCTGGACCCGGGACGGCTGGAGCACGAAGAGCTGAATAGCTACGAGACAGAGGGGAGGAAAAAAAAAAGTGGTGTGGGCACCAGCACCTGCTCAAGTGGGTCACCTGCTGGCAAAGGTCACGGCCGCCAAGGTCATGGCCAAGGTGCCCACATGGACTCACCTCCATCCAAGAGCACCAGGGCAGCCAGCACCAGGAACGGAGCGGTCTTCCCCACAAACTCGTAGAGCACACTCCCAAAGGGGGGGCCCACTGCAAGGAAGGGAAAGAGGGGCTGGTGCCAGGCCCTGGGACTGATCCCCGCCCCCAACTCCACCGGAACCATCCATTTGTCTCCTGAGTTTGTACTCTGTTCCAAAAACTATTTGGGGTGGCCACCCTACACTCTCTTCAGGGCAAGTTGCCCCGGCAACTTCCCCCAAGCGGTTCTGTACCCAAGACATGGGCAAGAGCATATCGGGGTCACCCCAAAAGTAAAGACCAGAGAGAAACCAGACCCAGGCCACACAGCTGTGCTGCTTTAAGGAGCACAGGAAAATGGGTCAGCAAGGACCTTGGTCCTTACCAACCAGCATGGGCGGCACTTTGGGCTCCCGAGTGAAGGCCGGGAATGTGACAGAGAAGGCAGAGGACCCAAACCTCCTCTCGGGGAAGGTATCTGTCCCCCGCCAGAGAGGTGAGCCTCACTGAGTGCGCGGGGGAGAGGCGGACTGGGAAGTGAGCGAGGGGGGACGGTCCTCAGGTGGGATGGTAAGTTAGAGAATGCCCACGAGAAAGGAGCTTGGCAGGCCGTCCTGTTTCAGCCTTCATTTTACACCTGGACCCAGGAAGGTCTGGGATTTTTTTTGCCCGAGGTCACCCAGCAGGGAGGTGGGGGGGGAGCCCACATCCTCCCAAGTCGGGAAGGTCCCACCAGTTTCCCAGGCTCCATGGAAGTAGGGACTAACAAGGGAACAGACTCAGAGTGGACTCAGGGAGCACTGTGGCCCTCCTCCAGTGGCAAACAGGACCGCCTCCCCCCCCACCGCCACCGTGGATGGCCTTCAGGCGGCCCTTGCCCACCTAGCACCCCCATGGCCAGGCCTCCCAGGGCGATGCCCATGGCGTTGCCTCGCTCTTCGTCATCCGTGTACACACTGGCCAGCATGCCCATCCCTGAACAGGAGAAGAAACGGTCAACAGCCAAGCTCTCCAGGGAGCACCAAAAGAACTCACCTGTGACTTGCCCTCCCTCTCCGGCTCAGATCTGTGATCTCCCAAATCGGCCAGATTCACAGAAATAGAAGACTGAGCATAAGCCAAGAAAAGGCAGTACCCTTCCTAAGCACCCCTCCCCAAGCACCACCACTAATACCATGATTCCCTACATCATTCCAGCTAATTCTGCAAGGCGCTGGCTAACCGGGGCAAGGCTGATGCCCCCCACCCCCACCCCGGGGCACTGACTTACTGGGGTTTTTGCACACCTACCAGCTACAGATGAGCAGGAGGAGCCGATGCCCTGTAGCGACCTGGCGATGAGCAGGAAGGCGTAGCTGCTGGAGAAGGCGAACACTGCAGAGGGAGCGGCCCGGCGGCCCGTCAGTGCCAGGCTCACACCGGGACCCCTGCTCGCACGGGCATATGAAGCCAGCCCTTAACCTGATGGTGCTTTTGTTCCATGAAGAGCTCAACTGACCCCTTCTGCAACTGTGGCCAATATACCCCCACCCCCCACGCCAGGGCTGCAGCCTCGATTCCCAGTGTGGGGTCCTTGGAACCCATCCCGTGACCTACCCGCAGAAGGCAAACAGCAGACACTTACTAATGGTTGACACAAACATGATGCAGAATCCCGCAAACATTGGAATTGGATAGCCAATCCTGCAAAAGAGAAGCATGGGGAACGTTTGGCCCCTCTCTGTATTTTTCTAACACTTTATATGGAGTCTCTCCTGCCCACCCTTTAGGATCAGAAAGATAAGTGTTTGGTTGACTTTTCTGAAAATTCATATAGTTGGTGCTTCCTATGTGACCTTTTCGTGTTTGACTGCCTTGGAACGTGAATACATCTCAGCATTGCCACTCTGAACGGAAATTTCTCTGCAATAAATGTTAACACAATATTGGCAAGTAACACAGAGCATGTCTAAAATACACAACCCCCGGTTCCCATCTTTTTTTTTTTTTTTTTAATTCTTTAATTACCATCTATCTTCGCTAGAGCTTCTCCACAGGGACAATGGCAAGCAAATGATTCCAGTGAAAGGTCATCAGGTGACTCAACTGGCGGCAGAGACAATGGGACTACATCTGCAAGGCACTGGGATGCAAGAAAATATTCAAGCCTATCTTCACATTGACCCTAATGGGGCCAGCCTAGAAAAATAAGCCTCGTTTTCTGTGCCAAAATTCAACATCCTGATTGCCTGGAAAGACCGCCATCCATACAGGGCCCTGTACCCCCAGTGGGCGGGGCCGGTGGGGAGACCCTGGTCTTCGGGGATCACATCCGGCCCTCCGGGAGCCTAGCAGGCCGCCGCCCGCCTGCCAGCGTGGGAGGGAGGACAGAATGAGATGTGAATGATCAGCTGCTACCATGGGACACATAGAAGGGGCTTCAGAAGGTGTTTCCTCCCTCATTCTCTTCCTTCTTTCCTCTCTGTGCCCTAGGCAAGCAGACCGCTTGGTTCCTGTCATGTGGATGCGACAGGAGAGAGAAGGCAGCTTCCTGGCTCCTGCTGCCCTGGGAGGGGGTTCAATGCTGGCTGAGAGGCCGCCTTCTAGGCAGAACAGCCCAGAACATCTCCAAGCTTTGTCTCCTCCCCAGACCCACTGGCTCCTGGACAGGAACCAAGTGAGGACTGAGGAGCCTTGAGTCCCCAGACACTCGGCCTGGAAGGGCTCTTCTCTTCCAGGCTTGACTAAGAAATCATGATGACAATACCTTCATTTGAAGTTACACTCAATTCTCTAAGCACTTATGCCCATCAGCTCAATGGGCATTGACCACTGATCACCTCACCCTCTCGCAGGTGAGGAAACAGAGGCACGAAAAAGTGACTTGTCAAACGTTCTGGGGCTCATTTCACTTGGGACTATTCTGCCCCATTCAGGGTTTTCCCTGCAAACGTCATCACCACCCCAGGAAGACAAAGGACATAGATGGCTTTAAATAGAATCTTTCCAATCCTGGTCATTCATGGTCCCCATACCCACTTTTTTTTAAAAAAAAGTATGCTCCAGAAACTAGCAAAAATACAAAGAGCATCTCAAAATCATGCCAGATTCCCAGAGAGCCCTCCTCCTACTCTCCCATGTAAAACTTCCCTTACTATGACCCAAGATGGCCTTATAGTTCTCCAGGCAGGGCTCGGAGCCAACCGGGCAAACAGGAAAGATGCTAGCTCGAAACAGCAGCTCAGAGGGGCATCAAATAAATGGCAGGGTCTCAAACCTCAGCTAGCCTAGAGCTGACTGCCCTGTGCGCTTTACTCACTTAGGCCAAAGAACCCCATTCACAACCCCAAGCCCTACACAGCACTGCTAGATACTGAATGAAGAAACTTCCAGGAGACTCAGAGAGGAGCGCTCACAGGCAGTTCATTTTTCCCAGCAACACCTTAGGGGAAGAATGGAATACGGCAATGCTCGTAGCTGCCCTAGAATAAACATAGGCTTCTCATCCCCTTTCGACATACTCCTTGGAAAACAATGTATTTGTTGAAGCTGGTGGAAATACCAGGGCAACGATGTTCTGTCTGCAGCCCTGATAACTGGCCAGGGCCACCTGGCAGGACACATCTCAAGTAGCTTCTTCTTACCAGGAGGCTCTGGCATTCCCCAGACCAAAAGTAGGAAACTAGTAAGGGGGTCGGTCCCTTGTGATTCTCACTGCGGCTCTGTGAGGTAGCTGGCAGTATGCTCATTTTTCAGATGCCTACATTGAGGGCCAGAAAATCTAACTTGCCCCAAACTCAGGATAACAGGCCTATGTTGAGGCCTGGGGCGTGTCTGGTCCTGCTGGCATACACTTAGGTGGGGATGCCCGTTACAGCAGGATAGGATCGCACCGCCTGCGTGGAACGGATGGTCTGCAGTTTAAAAGCAGAGAGCTCCGTGCCCACAGGTATATGTGCTTATACAGGATTCTTGCTCCCACGCCCAGGTGCTGCATTTACTTTAAAACCACTGCAGCTTGGGGCGCCTGGGTGGCTCAGTGGGTTAAAGCCTCTGCCTTCGGCTCCGGTCCTGATCTCAGGGTCCTGGGATCGAGCCCTGCATTAGGCTCCCTACTCAGCAGGTTGCCTGCTTCCTCCTCTCTCTGTCTGCCTCTCTGCCTACTTGTGATGTCTCTCTCTGTGTCAAATAAATAAATAAAGTCTTTTAAAAAAATAAAAAATTAAAAAATCAAACCACTGTAGCTATTCTTTTCAATCCCTTTGGCATTTTAATAAGCATAGAGGGAATAACCACATGGCCGAACTGGAAAGAAACTCAAAGGCTGGCCAGTGCAAACCCTCATGCGGGACGACAGAGTAGAGCTTCAAAGACAGAGTGGCTCACCCACGGTGACAGAGCGAGCCAACCGCTCCGGATACCCCCGGGCTCGCGCACTTCCTTCCGGTTCCCGGACACACGTGCCCCCCATACCTTCTGGCCAGGCCGCTGACTGCACTACCCAGTGGCAAGTGCTGGGTAGCCCCCTTGCCCCAGAGCTCAGCCCCGAGGCAGCAGGGCACACCGGGCAGATCCTGGAGCCCTCCACCCTCAGTCCCCTGCCCCTCCCCGCCACGAGCGCCCGCCTCCAAAGGAAAGCTGTCCCGTGCCCCAGGGTCACTGAGTGATGGGCAGATCGCCAGTGCCCTTTCTCCTTCCCCGCCACGTCTCCTAAACGGACAGAGACTCAAGTGACATTAGTCATGAAGATCTGAGTCAGCCTCCTGTCTCAGCGCTAAGCCGAGCCAGATCTGATGGAGCAAACCTTTAGCGAAATACCCTGTCGCTGTCCCCTTATGCGTCACCCCAGCCCACGGTGGTCCTCTGTGGGACATCGGGGAGCAGTTAATCCAAGTGAAATAAGACTAAAAGTCATATATTAAATCCCCAGAAAAAAGTGCAAAGCAATAAAAGTCATGTTCGTTCTGTGTACCTACACACCAGCGGAGAAGCTCCGCAGTCCCCAAATCATCACGGAAAATCAATCCTTTCTTCTTGAATACAACTAGCTTATCTTTGCCATAGAGACCAATGCAAGCCCGACTCTCAGGGTGGTTGAAACTCAGGCTCCCTCTGCCTCACATGAGTAGGGGATCCGGAAGGGTACAAACAATCGTCAGATGAGACAAGAGGTGGCATCTCCCTTTTCAATGACCTTCTGAAACGTGGCACAGTAAGCGAACGTCAGTAATCAGAAGGACGCCTTACAGTCACTAACGCCTACTAGGGAGCTGACTGTCCATCATCTCGTAGACAAAACACAATTCTTAGGTTTAGTCCTTAGGTCTGCCTCGTTCGGCTATTAGATGTGCGCAGGGAGTGACCCGAGCGGGGACTTCTCTGACTTTGTGGGGGTGACACACAGCTCAAGTGGGGGCTTTGCTGGAGAGAGCCCCGATTTCGCGGCCAGCTCCTCTCCATTTCAGAAGCCAAGACTGGGCCACCCCCTCCTCACAGCATCTAGGGCGGGAGCTCCCTTTCCAGAGGAGCTGGCTCCCCTGCCCACGGAAGAACTGAAAAGGTCACTGCTTCTTCCCACAAAGCCTGCTGCAGACCAACCGGCTGAAGCAAAAGAAAAAAAAAATTAGCACTGAGCCCCTGCTAGAGATTCCATGCCCTGCGGCTTCCTTCTTGTCATTCAGACGTGGGCTAAGATTTGTGAGGACAAATAACTGGCTTTCAAATACACGAGGTAACTATGGAAATAAATGAAGCCGCTGATGCTGGCTTGATAAAAAGCAGAGCCAGGAGCCAGGAGAAGGAGGAAGCCGGGGGAGCGGTGCCCCAGCACCCCCAGTTAACTCTTTCCCCAGCCATCCGGTGCGTCTGGAAGAGCTCTTGGCTCTTTTTTTTTTTTTTTTTATTTGACACAGAGAGAGAGATTACAAGTAGGCAGAGAGGCAGGC
>LNAC01000001.1:13089265-13157288 GCA_002007465.1 Ailurus styani
GGCGCCACCTCCCAGTCCCGGCCTCGGCCCCCCTCCCGGACCTGCGCCGGCGGCCTCCCCGCTCGGCACGTGCAGAGCCCGGAGCCCACGGGGCCGCCTCCCGAGCCGCCTGGGCGACGGGGCTGGGGCGCCAAGCGAAGAAGTCAGGGGCCCCGGAGCGAGAGGTCAAGGGGCCTGGGGGTAAGGTCAGGGCCAAGATTAGTGCTTTCCCCTGGCCCCAGCTAGGGGCTGCAGCTGCTCTGGGAGCCTCACCGCCCCTGTAATTGGCCGTGAGGACATGGAGGCTACAAGGTAAGAGTGCCAGGGAAAGGGGTCACAGGGTTTTCGGAGTCGGGGACACATCTCCGGGGGGAGCCACTCAGCACCCCACCATTCCTCTGCACTCTCCCCTCTGGAGCATGAAGCAGGGTGCCACTTGGAGCCTTTACCCGCAGGTCCTTGGGTGCCCTCAGGTTGGGATGGGGAAACGGGGGGGGGGACACCTCTCACAGTGACCCCCCAGTGGGAGAGGGGATGTGAAGACTCCAGCCCTGGAGCCTAGGATTCAGACTGTGGGAGCAGGGCCCTGGGGGCAGCAAGAGCATGTCACCCTGGACAGGGCACACGAGAGACCAGGTAGGCACCTGGCATCTTAGTAAAAGGACTGGGGAGGCAGCTGGCCCGCCCCTGTATGCTGTAGTCCTCTGCTCTTTGTGCTACACCGGGGTCCAGGGGGTCTGGTTAAGACAGGCACGGTGCCTGTTCTGGGGTGATCAGGAGCTGTAATCCTCACTCCCAAGGGGTGAGGGCCCACCTTTGATTTCCAGGTTCCTCCACTTTATAAGCAGAACAGAAACAGATGTCCTGACACAGCTGCAGCTTTGGAGACCTTTCTAGAGTGTGGAAGGAACCGGAGCTATTTTCTTGGAAAACCACTTAGAATAAATGTTACCCACTGTGGTCTCCTAGCCGTGGAGCCCAGGCTTGTTTCATCGATGTTGGCCTACTGTCAGCTGGAGGCTGCTTACAGCAGCGGGGGGATGCGTGGCGCTCCCCACTCTCTCACCTCCTTCCCTCCATACACCCCCACGCTGCCCCTGATGTGTGAGAAAGATGGCTGGATAAGTAAGTAGGTCAGTAACATGGGGACTCCAGGAGGTCCCAGGATGTGTCAACTGAAATATTAAATAGAGACAGAAAGAAAACCACTTAGGAGGAGACAGCAGATGGCAGAGTCGTGTAGATGGCTGTGGTGGGTACCACCCTCGTGGAGGGCCCCAAAGTGCCTGTAGTTTCAGAACCCAAAGACACAGACTCTGCCCCATGCACCCTTGGGCAGAGACGTGTCTTGGTGAAGGGTTCCGGTCGGGATGCCTGGGTCCCATTCGGCTACTTCCTTGACAGGTGACCTTGGGCAAATTATGTAGCCTCTCCATGCCTTCGTTTCCCCATCTCTGACATGGGGATACTAATTGCGATGACTGCAGTGTTGTAGTGAAGATAAAGCTGGAATCCCTTAACAGAGTGCCCTGCACAATATGAGATCTGGGCGTGTCTGCCGTTCATTCATCAGATAAGGATTTATTGAGTACTTACTATGTGCCAGGCATGATGGTTGATGCTGGGGAGACAGTAATGGTCCAAGCAGGCAAAATCACCATTCCTGAGGTACCTACCCATGCTGGTAGCAGCGCCATACATACAGGTGAACACAGGAAGCCACACCAACTCCAGCCCCGCCAGCTGGCAGAACCTGGCACCAGGGAAAACCCCACTCTCGTGCTCCCTCCTTCTGATCTCCGCCACCACCCCGGAACACCGTGACTGACAACCGTGTCTTCAAACTCTGTGTTGATACCCACAAAAGAATCCTTTAAAAATATGTATGCCCCACACATATTTGAGTTGGCACCTAAAATGTTTTTTTAAATAAATTTAAATGGTTTGAGGTATATTGTATATGTTGACCTTTATATGTAAACCATCATAGCTCTCATTTAAATGTACCCAATGAAATATAAAGAGTACAAGAATGCAAAACCACCATATTAGACGCAAAAATACAATGAAGTTTCTCTTTGAGTCAAAAAATGTACATTATGTTCTTTTATGCCTGCAAAGTATATTTGATTCCACTTCCAACAGAATTTGATCCAACTGTAATGTTTTTATCACTTCACTTCTTTATTCACCACCTTCTGTATATGATATATGCAACAAATTATGAATAGCCATTAACTTTAAAAAGTTTTTTATGGTTGTAAGTTTCTAAGGTTTAAAATTCTCTTTACCATCGTACCGTAACAATCATTAGTAACATAAATGATAAAGGCATCAAACACATATGAGTTTTGATAAATAATTATTATACATAATAAGAAAGATTGCATTAGAAGCGCATGACTGAATGAGGTGGATGGGGGAGGATTTTTTGGAGCCTTGACCAAACAGACACTAACATTTCCTCTGGATGTTTTTATGCCTCAGGACAACAGAACACAGTAAGGTGGTAAGAATCAGGTTGGATGAGAGGTGAGCCTCTTCTCTGGCCAGTGGGAGACAGACTGTCGAAAGGGGAGGTGTAAAGGGGCGACCTCGTGTCTCTACCTGATCTCAGCCAGATCAAAGTTAAAATAGCGGAAATGTGTAAATCCAGGGTCTCCCATGGCTTGGGAAGCCTTCATATACATACCCAGGGTCCTGGCATTCCAGGTTGAAGATCCAGCCTGGGAAGCCCAGTCTGGTCTGGGTCTTGGGTCTCCACAACTTTCTCTTAACCCACTTAGCCCCTGCCTTCCCCCTTCAGCCACCCTGGTTCCTCTCACTGTTTCTCAGCCTCAGGGCCTTTGCACTGTTCCCTCTGCCTGAGAAGTTCTTCCCCTCCTTCCCCTGGTTATCTCCTCCTCATTCTTTATCAGCCCTAATGTCACTTCTTAGGAGAAGCCATCCTTTTGCGGACCTCACCTCCAATATCAGACAGGGCCTTCTCTTTTAAACCCTCATGGAACCGTTACTTCCTCCAGAACTTGTCTATTCCCATAAGTGTGATCAATTATCTCTGTGTCTCCAGGTAGCAGGACAAGGGACACCCTTTCTACTCATCACCAAGATTGCCGAACACAGTCAATGCTCATTAAATGCCTGTAAAGGGTACGTGCACTGGGCAGGTAGGGCTCTCTTCTGATGCAGAGCCACAGGAACCAGAGAGAAATCACCCTTGCTTGAAGGGAAGGTTCCATTTTTCTCTCTCTCCCCGACTGAGTCCATTCCTTGAGGACCAGGCTCTGAGAAGGCCTCCTAGTAACACATTTGCTCTCCCTGGGAACTCAGACTGGTGAGCTCAGCCACCGAAGCCCCTGCCTCCACCTGCTCCCACCCTTTTCAAACGCTAGGGACCGGGAAGGTACAAAGGTACCATCAGGGTTGACCTTTTTTCAATAAATTACAATATTTAGGAATGCTAAGGCATGAATGATAGGGAGCCGCTTAGAACATAGCAAGTATTTGAAATAGGCATTATTTGAGATAAACTAGAATGTATCTCAGGTATGGATAGCGACCTAACTGGGTCACTCTTACAAGTTACATGACTTAGGGCATTTACTCAACTCCTTTGTGCCTTGTTTCACATCTGTCCCTCAAGCACGATAAGAGGCCCCCTTCCAGAGTTGTCGTGGGGATTCAGGGAGAGGATGCTTGCATAGTGCCAGGCACTCAACAGATGTTCACACTCATAAAATCATAAAATATTGTCTGGCATTGGAAACAGACACATGAAAAGATGCTCAACAACGCTCATCATCAGGGAAACGCAAATCAAAACTACAGGGAGATATCTCCTCACGCCTGTCAGAACGGCTAAAATCAAAAAACACAAGAAAGATGTATTGGCGACAATGTAGAGAAAAAGGACCCTCTTGCACCGTTGGTGGGAATGCACACTGGTGCAGCTCCTGTGGAAAACAAGAGGGAAGTTCCTCAAAGCTAAAAAGAGAACTATCCTACAATCCAGCAATTACTCTTCGGGGTATTTATCCCCCCCAATAAAAAAAATTAATTCAAAGGGATAATGCACCCCTATGTTTGTAGCAGCATTATTTACTATGGCTAAACTATGAAAGCAGCCCGAGTGTCCGTGGACAGATGAAGAGATAAAGAAGATGCGGTGTGTGCATATAATGGAATATTATTCAGCTGTGAAAAAGAATGAGATCTTGCCATTTTGCATTGACACGGATGGAGCTGGAGAGTATAATGTGGAGCAAAATGTCAGTCAGAGAAAGACAGATACCAGATGATTTTCACTCAGATGTGGAATTTAAGAAACAAAACAAATGAGCAAAGGGGGGAAAGGAGAGAGAGGCAAATGGAGAGACAGACTCTTCACTATAAAGAACACAGTGTTGGTGACGGGGGGGGTGACAGAGGGCACTCGTGAGGCACAGCAGGTGATGAATGGAAGTATTGAATCACTATACTGTTCATCTGAAACTAAATATAACACTGTTAACTATATTGGAATTAAAAGGAAATCAAAATTTTAAAAATGTTCTCTGGCGTGGGAAAGGGAGCGTGCTGAGTACCTGGAAGGTGTAGGTGGTCCGTGGGGAAAATCCTCAGGTACTTGCCCATGAGAGAACTTGGAATTAAGGAAAACAGACTCAGCTACTGGCCATTGAACTGTGAAATGCAAATAGTGCTCAGAGCAGAAGTGAACAAAGGCATCCTGAAGAGACAATGGTTCTGACCTTAGCAAATCCTGACGTACTAGTCAACACAGGGGGAGAGAAAGGAGCCTGCGTGCCCCCGGGGAGAGCCAGGCACAGGGTGGAGCAGGTAGGTCACACGAAGGGAAGCCCGATGGCTACCAAGCTCTTGAGGGGACACTGGGGCACGCTATTGACGAGAGACACGCCAATCAAAGACCTCGAGAGGGGCGCCTGGGTGGCTCAGTGGGTTAAAGCCTCTGCCTTCAGCTCGGGTCATGATCTCAGGGTCCTGGGATCGAGGCCCGCATCGGGCTCCCTGCTCCGTGGGGAGGCTGCTTCCCCCTCTCTCTCTGCCTGCCTCTCTGCCTCCTTGTGATCTCTCTCTCAAATAAATTAATAAAATCTTAAAAAAAAAAAAAAGCCTGTGAGAAACAGCGTGACACCCATTAGCCTGGCAACAGTTAGGGAGTGGGGTAAACGCCGTCTGTTGAAGATGCAGGGAAATGGGGTTCCTTACCTTGGGGGTGAGGTGGGGGGCTGGCGCAGCCCCCGGAGAGCCATCGGACTGCTTGGGGAACGAAGTCAGCAGGCCCTCCGATGCGGCACTCGCTCCCCCTGCCTGGGTCTAGGGAAACCCCTGAGGGGCCAGAGCAGGCAGAGACATCGCGGGGGCCCTCGGCAGCGGCGGGCAGCTGGAGGCGAGCCCGGTTTCCATCCCCGGGGGATAAAGAAGCAAAACGAGGAGAAGCCCCCTGGAGCCGTTGCCGGCCGCACATCGGATTACCCGCGTGTCTGTGCAGATTCACAGTGTGGAGCGGGAAAGGAGGTGGGGGGGAGGGGCGCGGAGAAGAGCAAGTTCTAGGGCAGGACTGTGTGTTGGTTCATTAAAAGCGCACGGAACGCCCCTGCCTACGTTGGGGTTCATTCCTGTCCAAGGTCATGTATTGAGCACAGGGGAGCGGATGCCTTTGTACGGGGCGGGGCCCAGGAGTGGGGATCCGGGATGAGGTGGGAAGCTGCAAAGACGTAGCAATAAGCCAAGAAATGGGCCTTGCAAGGACCCACGACCGTAGTGTGCACAGAACTGAGACAGACACCTGGAAGAGACCAAGGCTTTCTGTGCAGAGGTGGCCGTATTGAGCACAGGGGCCACACGTGGACCTCGTCTCCCAGGGACGGGCCGGCTGCGCTGTGGCTCAGGCCCGACTGAGGGGAAAAGTGAGCCGATGGAGACCCAGACCCTCGGGAAAGAATGAAGAGCTCCGGAAAAGGTAAATAAATATCTGGCTAGCTGCGAAATATTCAGATGTTTTCTGTTCTTTCTCTCTCTCTCTCTTTTTTAACCTTTTCCCTTTACAAATCTTTACCTCTTTTAAAATATAACACTGTCAAACAAAAGTATAACACTCTTGAAGGATTCATGACATGTGCAAGTATTACTTATAACAATGATAATGTAAAGGATGAAGGTGGTTATGAGGCTATTTTTTTTATTTCATTTTTTTTAAGATTTTATTTATTTATTTGACAGAGAGAGAGATCACAAGTAGGCAGAGAGGCAGGCAGAGAGAGAGGAGGAAGCAGGCTCTCTGCTCAGCATGTGGGGCTCGATCCCAGGACCTGAGATCATGACCTGAGCCGAAGGCAGAGGCTTTAACCCACTGAGCCACCCAGGTGCCCCGGTTATGAGGCTATTATTAAGTGACCAGACATCTATGTTTTATGTTCAGTGGTAGATTATTACCTGTAAATGGACTACAAAAAATTAAGGATGCGTATTATAATCTGTAGGGCCACCACTGTAAAAAAATAATGCAAAGGAGACTAGCTAAACAGGAAAATTAAAATTAAATGGAATTCTATAAAGTATTCCAATAATTTTAAAAGGTGGGGAAGGAGGAACAGATGAGCAAAAACAAAGAGGAATCAATAAAATGATAGACGAAATCCAGCTATACCCCAAATTACATTCAGTCGTCACGGACACTACCATTAAAAGACAGAATGGATTTTAAAAAAAATAGTCTGAACTCTACATTGCCCTTAAGAGACACTCTCTAAATATAAAGACACAGACGGGTTGAAAGTCAATGGGTGGAAAAACATCAGAAGTACATAAGCCTGGAGTAACTGTATTCACGTCAGATCGCGTGGATTCCCAAACCAAATTTTAAACGGAGATATGAAGAAGCCACTCTCGTCATGATAACAGTGATCAGAGCAGCAGGAAGGCATCATCATCATAGTGTGTGTGCGCGCCATGATGGAGAACGTATGGAACAAAGCCAACCAGGAAGAAAAAAGAGAATTTCATAATCCTAACCGAGGCATTTAATGGAGTCCCTAGACCAAAAGAACGAGCAGACATACAAGATCAAAACAAAACCAACAACCACGTTGGCTTAATTGATATTAATTTACCCCGAACCATAGCAGACTTCATTCTTTTCCAGTGCTCATGGAAGGTCTCAGCCAGGATCCGACCCATTCAGTTAAAGGGTTCTTTGTTTGGCCGGTTGGGTTTTGGGTTTCTTCTTTGAAGCCAGCTCTGTCACTTGCTGAGCCTACATATAAATAATGAGGCTATGATTAGGAACAAATGCATTTCATTTCCATTCATTTCTAAGTTCTTCTGCATACTGCAAAAGAACATTTTCTGTTTAAAATTGAACCAAATCTGTGGTGGTTTAAGAGGGAAGGGCACAGCACATGTCAATTTACTTGAAGGATGCCTTGCTGACTGCCGATAAAATTAAGTCATAGATGCTCTAACTTAATAATTCAATCACTGAATTAGCTGGCTTCATGTGGCATTATCTGTAAAACGCAGGTCTCCAGGTTTGGCCACTTTAATAGAATCACCGACCTGTCTGAGGATATTCGCTGTGATTGAAGGCTGCAAGGAGCCAGCCATCTGTGAAGAGCAGTGTCTCATCAGCCTCATGCCCTAATGTTCCCCCCTCACTCGGACCATTGCAGTCATCCCCAGTGGCTACCCCAACAGCCACCCGGGCCTCCCACAGGCCACCCTCCTCAGCGCCAGTGGGAGAGAGCTCCGAAACACCAGTGTGGCCACGCCACTCCCTGACCTAAAACCCTTCAGTGGCCTTGCACTTGGCATAACGTCAAATGTCTTCAATGTGACTCAGTGGGACCCTGTCCAGCCTAAACCACTCCCTCCATTTTCATTTACCACACTGCCCTTGCCTCTGATTGAAAATCGGATTCCCTGATGATAACTTGGGCTCTCACATGGCTTCAGATTGTCCCAAGGGTCCCAGCACTGCGGCCTGAAAGGCCCTGGTCAGCCAGGACCATTCAGCTCCGCACCTCCGATGCCTCTCTGTCCTGCCTTCCCCCGTCTAGCCACAAAGGGCTTCTCTCAAGGTGGGTTCTCTGCCTCAGGGCCTTTGCACTCTCTGCTCCTTCCACCTGAGAGGTTCTTCTTCTTCCTCTTTGTCTGATTATCTTTCTCTCCTAGTCTCCCATCAGCCCATAAACCCTGTGCTCCTTCTCACCCCAGAGCCTTCCCTCAGACCATTTCGGTTGCCTGGAATGTCCTCCCCTCTTCCCATTTGTCTGCTTAATTCTCCCTTAGCCTTTACATCTCAGGTCAAGACATTTAAAAGTGAATGGATGGACTTTTAACATAAGCCTCACCTTTCATTTTAAAGGTTTCCATAGAAATGTAGTTATTTTATCTTTCAGCCATATGCTAATTTTTGTTCAGCTTGCCAACAACAAGCATAAAAAGGGAAGCCAATTTCAAGTGGGAATAATGTGGTATTCTTTCGTAACTCAAGTCTGGAAATGTTCTGGACTGTTAACCAAAGTCTCCTCTTGCTTGATACCTCAACTTTCAAAAGAAAAAAAAAAGGAAGCGGATGGAAAAGTATTTCCTCTCAGGGAAGTCCTCACCGACCCTTATGCATATTTCCCCCATGCTATTTTGCTAGGTCCCTAAACCTGTTATTCCTGGCACTTATTATAATCAAATTTCACTGCGACTGTGATTAATGTCTGACTTCCGCCTCCTCCTCCACGCCAAGCTAAGACCAGGGCCTCTGGTGTCTTCCCCACCACATCCTAACCCCCCCACCCCCAGAGCCTCACGCTGCGTGGCACAGAAAACTGCATTCAGTAAATGCTGTGATTGGCTCAGGGTCCCTCATCACCTAAGCAGGGGGCGTCAGCTGCACGTAACTGACTGAATCCGCCCTGCAGGTGTCTCCCCTCCCACCCAGTGATGTGCGGGCCCCGTCCCTGCGCCCTGCCTTTGCAAAGCGACTCCCTTCCCCTGCCGTGTGCACCCTCTTCTACCTATCCGGGCCTCAAGCCCTCCTACCTGCTTTGGCATAAAAAACTTTTTTCCCACCATCCCACTGACTCACCAAAAGGCCCATTCCATTTCTGATGCCGCGAGGGATGGCTGTCTCGCTTGTTAAAGTCTCAGGTAATTGACTCATTCATGCCCTCTCCCCTGCAGCCATCCCGGCCCCCTGACCTCCCAATCTCTGTTCCTCCTTGACTCGGAGTCTTTGCTTAGGCAGATCCAACCCCCTTGAATGACCTTCCTGCCCTTGGGCAAAGGAGGCCAGCAAGAAGCAAAATGCCCAGATGTCACCACAGGGCGCATTCTCGCCATTAAACTGTGGCCGCAGTAGAGGCTTCCTCCAATTCCATGGAATGGCTCCTCTTTCCTCTTAACCCCCAATCCCCATCACCAGCTCCTGCTCCAGCAGCCTCCTGACCAGCCTCACTGGTGTGGGTGCTGCCTCCAATCCACCAGGAACTCAGCGGATCTCGATGAACTACAGCTTCCAAGGACCCCTGCCCCAGCTCAAGAGCCTTACGTGGCTCCCTGATACTCACATCTAAACCCTTCTGCCTAGCTTTTAGGGTCGTCTACCCCCTACGCCCCAGCTCCCACCCTGTGCTCTAATCAGATGGCCCCTCCACGCCCCAGCCACAGATGTTATTCACATTTACCTCAGCCCCTCCCACCCCAGAGCCCAGCTGGTGTCCTCTCTGCACAGGGCCATCAAGCCTAGGATGACTGCTCCCACCCTCCCTGGATTTCTGCCTCCAAAAACCCCACCTTAGGGTGCCTGGGTGGCTCAGTGGGTTAAAGCGTCTGCTTTTGGCTCAGGTCATGATCTCAGCATCCTGGGATCGAGGCCCGCATCGGGCTCTCTTCTCAGCAGGGAGCCTGCTTCCTCCTCTCCCTGTCTCTGCCTGCCTCTCTGCCTANTGTGTCAAATAAAAATAAATAAAATCTTAAAAAAAAAAAAACCCACCTTATAAAGATCGCCAGAGGGCAGTGTGCCTCAACAGGGTCATCTGGGCTCATTCTTCTTCTTTTTTTTTTTTTTGACTTTTCCAACTAGACCTTTAACTCCTTGACAGCAAAGGACGGGATCTCTTCCTCCTTTTTCTCCCCGAGGAATCTTACACGGAGCTACTCGCAGAATAGGACCGCGGGACACATGGTGAGGAGCCCTGGGACCAGAGCCAATCTGGTCCCAGCCAGCTGGGCCTCAGTTTCCCCATCTGCGATGCACCAGGTCGGCCTGCACCGTCCAATCCAGGAGCCACTCGGCCCGGGCGGCCTTGGATCCCTTGAATGCAGCCAGACTTGAGATGCGCTGTCCGCATTTATATTCTATTTTAATACACACTGAATTGCGAAGACTTAGTACAAAAAATGTAAAGTATTTCGCTCATAACTTTGGCATTGTTTACATGCCAAAACGATACTATTTTAGACACGTTGGGTTAAATAAAATATATTATTCAAACTAATTTCATCTGTTGCTTCTTCTTTTAACGTGGCTGTTAGAAAGTTTTAAATGACTCGCATGGCCCACGTTCATGGCTCACATTGTATTTCTCCTGGGCGGTGCTGGGACAGAACATCGGGGCTGGAAGGGGCCTTGGGCTATGGAGTCTAGAGGCTGCCCTTTCCACACAAGGAAGCACCCAGAGTCAGCCGTGCCCGATGTCACACGGGTGCGAGGCCAGGCAGTGGGGACTGGAACTCTCCTTCCTGGATCTTTATGGTTTGGAGGCAGGAGGGCTCTGACACGGGGGGTAGGGACAGGTGGGGGCCCACAGGTGGTTCTTGGTAGCAGAGGACTCTGGGAGAAACCGCAGACTCGGGATGCAGCTCTGTGGAGGCTCACCCCTACCACCCCCACCTCCCCCCACCCCCCTGCTCGGAGCTGTCATTGTCCACTTGCTATGCCGACCGCACGCCCAGACATCTGCAGCACAGGAGATTTTTGTGGCTGATCAATAGTCCAATAGGGCAGGCTGCAAAGACCCAAACCTAATTATTTTGTTTAGAAACTTGTCTGTAACTAAAAGGCATCTGAGAAATCACTGTCACCATCTCTGTGGGGGGAGAGACATCGAGTCATTACGTCCAACTGGATTTATATTGACTGTGGTCTTGTTGTAGAAGATGTTGTCTCCCCACAAAACCAGTGCTGGGTGCCGCAGGGAAACACGCACGTACACACTCACACACACGCACGCACGCACGCATGCAGAGGGCTTTCCCTTTTCCAGGAGACTTTGGGGAAGGTTCTGGTTCACCTTTCTGCACAGGTGGCCTGAGTCACTGCTCCCAGGGTGACTTTCTGGGTCCTGGTCTTGTTTTGTTCCAGATTTTGCAACCCTAATTCCTCTGAGGGGACCAGAAAATGAATCCCTTTAAGATGGCAGTATGGAAAGAATGTCTCCTACCAGCCCCGACATCCACCAAACCCCCCAAATGGGAGAAAAGACTTAAGGATAAGAAAGCTTTTGGAGGGGCACCTGGGTGGCTCAGTCCATTGAGCATCTGCCTTCAGCTCAGGTCACGATCCTGCAGACCTGGGATGGAGCCCCACTTCGGGCTCCCTGCTCAGCAGGCAGTCTGTTTCTCCCTCTGACCCTCCTCCAACTCATGCTCTCTCTCACTCAAATAAGTAAATAAAATCTTTTAAAAAAAATAGAAAGCTTTTGGGAAATTAGTTAAGATGTTTGCATGTCAAGTCTCTTGCGTGACTTCAGAATTGTTGGTCAATAGGAAGAATCTGGAAGCCTCCTGAGTGTGGGCACATTTATAAAATAAGGCGTGGTCGCTCTTCCAATGAAAGACCAAGTGGCCACTTACGAACATTAGGTAGTGCAGTGTTTACCATAGAAAAATACCCAAGAGATGTTATTTCCCCAGAGCAGTCAGAGCTCACAGGACAGCATGCCTGTTACAACCCAATTTAGGGAAACACGCACATTTATTAAAGAGGCTCTACGTGCCTGTGCTGGCGTAAAATGCACTCAGCTGGGTTCTGGGTAGGTGTCGGTCAACCCCCCGGGGGTGCCCGTAGTAATCAGTTCCAGGGAGTGAAGTGGGGGGGGTGCATGTAGGAGGCTGAATGTCTTTATTTTCCACTTGTAATTGTATGTCCTTCTATATTTTTGAAGTGTTGTTTATCGCAAGTTTCTATGGCTCCTTTCTCATATTTTTTACCATGAGGTGTACACACGGAAGAGGGATGACACTTGTATTTGTCGTGCAAAGAGGAGCCATTCGGTGAACCTCACATGACCCCCATCCAGGTCAAGATGTAGAAGCCCCAGAACCGCCAGGAGTCTCCCCTCCATCACAATCACCTCCCTTCCCCTAAAAGTAAGCACTCTCCAGACTTACTTGATGACATCTTCCTTGTTCTTCTTCTGGTTCCTTTTGTACAATATCGCTGGTGAGATTCAGCCATATCTTGTATAACTGCAGCTCGTTCGTGTACATTGTTGTATAGTATTCCCTTGTATGACCGCATCACACTTTTCGTGTCCATTCTGTGAGTGGATGCTGGGGCCTCCCCGACCTGGGGTTCTCATCAGTCAGGCTGTGATGGAGACAGGGGTCCCACACCCTAATGCACATATGCATGTGTGTCCCTAGGGCCTGTACGTGGAAGAAACTGCTGGACCGTGGGATAGTCACAACTTTGCACTTCCCAGGCAATACCAAATGCCTGCCAAAATAGTTGGATGAACACATATTGCTAATTTTAAAGGTTTTTGAAGGTCTTCATGCAAATGAAAAGAAAGGAGGCAGGGAGGAGAAGTAAGACCCCTTTCTCAGAGTAGCCTCACTGCTGCTGACTTCTCCCCACTGCTTGCACCCCTGCATCCCAGGACCTAGGATGCCACATGCCCTCTGTTTGCACCTGGCTCTCCCACCACCGGAGAACTTGAACCCAAGCCTTCCCTGGCAGGCTTTGCTGCCTCTCCTCGGCTGCTTCATGGCCAGACACAAGCAGCCATCTGTCAGAGCCTGCCCCATCTCCCTCTGCGAACCCCCAGAGGACAAGGCTGGCTGTCACTAAAGGTCATGTCTCCCCACAGAGTTTAGCACAAGGCTTTGCACACTGAACTGTGCACCATTATTGCCCAATGACTCTAATTTTGGGAATGATGTCCTTTTGCGGCAAAGTATCCCGATAATTTTTTTTTAAGATTTTATTTATTTATTTGACACAGAGAGAGAGATCGAAAGTAGGCAGAGAGGCAGGCAGAGTGAGAGGAGGAAGCAGGCTCCCCACTGAGCAGAGAACCCAATGCGGGCCTCAATCCCAGGACCCTGAGATCATGACCTGAGCCGAAGGCAGAGGCTTTAACCCACTGAGCCACCCAGGCACCCCCGATAATTTTTTTAAAGATTTTTATTGTGCTTTTGCCTTCCTACACAAGTAACATACTGATTGCAAAAAGTTTCACTTTTAGTGGTTTGAGGGAGTCTAGTGTATACATGCACAAGGATTCACCTAATCACTCTCTTTTGATGGACATTTGCACTGTGGGTCAGTGATAAATAACGTCCCAGGGAACAGTCCCTAGGATCACACCTTTCCATATCTGTGCAATTATCGCCTTCAGGAAAACCCCTAGGAGTGCATATGAGGTGGCATATGGGATCCAAGAGCAGGAAGTTTCACGACATGAGTGAAGTCCATTTCAACCTTCTATAGCTGTTCTTCGCAGAGCACAGATGTTAGGAGGGTTTACAGAGACACTGGCTGGCAGCCTCTCTTTCATCTGTCCCCTCTCAGACCCTGGTCACCTCCCCTCATCCCCTGAGCCTCTACGTTTTCTCCCCTAAAAGCAGGCGACCATTCCCTTCACCCTGCCTCAAGCGGCACCATGTCCAGAAGGTGCTGGAAGCCTCACAGGGGGAGGGGTGGTTCCCACCTGGGGTGTGTCCCGGCCGGCCGGCCGTGTCCCAGAGCCCTGGTCAGCACAGCGTGAAGGTTCTGGACGAGCGCTGGGGAACCAGAGACTGTAGATGTGTAATCACCATGGTTCTCCTCTAGGACCCACCACACCCCTCCGGCCTCCAGTCCCACCCTGGGCCAGCGCTCTGCCTCACGGACTCAGCTCCTGGCCCCAAACACCCCTGTCTCCCCAGAAAAATCACTTTTGTTCCTTTTAAAAACCCAAAGTCTTATCGTTTTCTCAAGGAGAAATCTGTTTTTATTTTCTGCCATCCATTGAGCTCTGCTCCAATGAAGCAGTTGCCAGTGCTCTTCTAGAAGCTTCTCTATGAGGGACCAAAGGAAGAAAACCTTTGAAGAAGCGAAAGAAACGAGCATGAGGTTGTTAAAAATGGCAGCCTTCAGAGCTGCCCGTCAGTCGGGATGCCTGTGGCAAGCCTCTCCCCGCCCCGACCTTAGACCTGCTCCTGGGGGCCTTCCTTCCTCTAGGCCTTGCTCTTGGGCCTTCCTTCCTCTAGGCCTTGCTCTTGTTCAGCTGGTCTAGTTCAGCTGTAGCAAGAATCTCCTAAATCAGTTTAGCAAGATCCACCCCCATCCTTGATACCTCTGTGTCCGATCACCCTCTGGATCCGATCCAATTCCACAGCCCTCCTCTGGATGTCTGATCGCCCCGGTCTGCCTACATCGAAAACCGTGTTCAGTAGGTTCGGCAAGAATCCCTGGACCCTCGCTGTCTGCTCCCAGAGATTTTTCACTCCCTGACCCTCTCGGCCCCCCTTGGCTCCCCGTCCCCAGGAGGCTTTGCAGGATTTGGAACTGAGTCCCCAAAGGGAAGGCCCGGGAGACGGAGGCCCAGCCCCCCAGCAGGGCAGGAGGCCTCCCCCTGGCCCGGAGCCCCTCCGTGGGTGTCCTCGCCGTCCGCGGGGCCCCCGCGCTCTCCTGGAGAAGGATAATCACCCCACTGTGCAGGCAGGGAGTCCCAGAAGGAAGGGCTCAAGGACATGACATTGGCAAAGGGTCAAACTCTCTGTGTGGAGAGGCACACGTGAAGGCACCGTTTCCTCCAAATGCGTGGCCGGCGGTTCCCACTTCGGGGCTCATCGTGCAGCCGCATCAGAGGGTGAAGCCGACCTCCCACCGACCGCCCACCGACCGCCGGCTTCGGGCATCTTCCCTCTGCTGCCCGCAGCTCGCCTCTCCTCAGAGGGTGAGGGAGGGATGGCAGGCCTGGAGTGTTGGGGACCCTAAACCCCACACACATCCCCAGGAGAAGGGGCCCCCCAAGGTGTTGAAGCCGAGAGGTCACTAATCCTTCCAGGGGCTGTCTCTGCTGCAGGCCCACCAGGCGCTGCGGTTGTGCAGTGCAAAGCAGGTTGCGGCCTCCGCTCCCTGGAATCCTCTGATCTCTGGGGGGACCCCATGATCACAAGGCAAGAGGGCAAAATTTCAACAGGCCCCACATAGTGGGGTAACTTCGCCAAGTTCAGGCGAAGAGAAGTTGTTCTCTAATCCAGAATCTCTCCATTTCTTGCGTCCATTTAAGGTAACATCCATGCTGAAGAAATAAATACAAGGGGACTCGGGCTTAGGGCAAAAATATCAGCTTGAACGTCCAGTGGGCCCAGGTGGCGCATGGCCCTAAATGAGCCTGTTTGGTTTTGCCGTATTAATAAAGCTCTCCTGCAGCTCCTCCAGACAAGAGACAGTCAATAAAACACCCTGTCCCCGACCTATTTCCCGCTTCCCTGTCCAGACAGTGTAAATGGCTTTTGGGAAAAACTCAGGTTGCCTTTGTAATGGGGGCCTGGTGTCCTTCAGCCGCCTGTTGGGGAGGGAAAGGGGGCAGGGGGCCTGCTCTGCACGCTGCCCACTGGGCTCTCCTACGTTTCAGGAGAAAACCGGGAAGGGCTCAGCGTGAGAGGCAGGCCCCAGAGAAGCAGCAGCACCAGCGGGGCTCCTGGTGCCTCATCTAGTGAGTTCTTCAACACACATCGTGTTCTGAGAATGCACAGTCCAGCCGGGCAGAGACGGCAGGCCCCAAAGTACCACGGAGCAGGGGCATCGAGGCGGGGGGGACGGAGTGGGGGAGCTCCGACGAGGGCGCTCCTCAAGGCTGCTGGCCCCCGTGAAGTCCCATGAGGAAGGGGTGAGGACGGGGCCTTGAGGCCGAGCTGGGATCCCAAGTCTGACAAGGGCTCTCTTTCCAACACTCAGTGAGGTTCCTGACTTTATTTAAGATGAAGGCAGGATATCAGTCATCCGGGTGGATAGACATCCTAAATACAGCCCCGCTTCTTCTCTCTCTCGGTCTCTGTGTGTCCTAACAGCCTGGGGAAGCTGCAGTCTCCTTGGCTGTCAACAGCCCAGAACATTCCATCTGGAAAAAGCCTTAGGGAATCCTTGGCTAGTGGTTTTCGTTCCTGGCCCACCGTCCCCCACCCCCTTTTTTTTTTAAAGTTATGAACTTCTTTCTTCAAACAAAATGCTTCCGGGAAGTAGAGCACATAAAACAGAGCAAAGCAAAGCTACTCAGTCACAAGGGGTGACTGGGATCTTCTTCTTTCCACATGAAAACCCCTGGGCCAAGTCAGCCCCTTGTTTCACAGTGGGGAAACTGAGGCACAGAGCAGCGGTCAGGTCGGTCTTGTACCACAGTGAATCTCCAGCGCCTACCTGGGTCGTGGCCCATAGTAGGTGCTCAGTCAGTACTGGCTGGTTAGTGACATCCGGGAGGTACTGACCGCCCCTGCTTGGTCATTTCTGTTTCACTACACATGCAATTGCTTTTTAAAGAGACTGCAGGGGGGGGGGCTGCAGCGGCAGAGAGGCCCCCTAATTGCCTATGTTCTGAATTTATAGCCTTTGAAAGGGTTTTATTCTCTGATCTAAATGGCAAGAACAAAAGCAGAGCATAAAAGGGCCAAAGAGGATGAAAAGAAACCACAATTTGTGTCCACGATGGTGGTGCCCTTTGTTGTCCGGCTTCCAAGCTACTCCAAAGTTCTCTGCTGAACAGACGGGCATCGGTCACCATGGCAACAGCAGTGGCCTGGGCCTCCCAAGCCCAGAAGGGCCCCCTGCCAGCCCCGCCCTGTGCCTGGCTCTTCCTGGGAGCTGGGTGGGTGAGGAGCCCGCGGACTCCCGTCTCTCATCCAGCTCAGCCTGGCCCCTCTCTCACCCAGCTGTCTTATGTGTTCTTTGTGGGGAGGAGGGGAATGGCCTGAGCCGCCACCTCCATCAGATGTATCTTCACGCACTGTGCACCTGTCAGAGCCTGGGCTTCTAGCACCCAGCACGGAGCAGTCCTGGGTAGGTGAATGAACAGGCAGCCAGAGTCACCGGGAGCTTCTAACACAGACTCCCGAAGGGCCTTGCCTGCGACCAGCTGCATCGGGGAGGTGCACGCAAAATAGGAGCTGCACACGCGCCTCTCAAGTCACAGTGGAAGAGAGGACAGCCTCCCGGGCTTCAGTCCTGAGCAGCCGGAAGGCTGGGGCTGCCCCTCCCTGGATGGGGAAGAGCGGGGCCCAGGGCAGGCTCGGGCTCCAAGTTGGACACGCCAAGTTGAGCTGCTGGGGCAGCAGATGTGAATCCGGAGTTCGGGAGTGAAGGACTGGAGATGGTTTTGATGCCGCTAGAGACCACAAGGAAGGGAGTGGGGCCCAGGAGAAATGAAGGGTCTTGGGTGTGAGCTCTGGAGTGCGGGAGACAGCAAAGGCCATGAAAGAGAGTGTCAGAGGGGGAGGTGCAACGGAAGCCAAGAGAAAGTGACAAGTGCAGGCTGGGGAAGAGGGCACAGCTGTGCACAGGGACCCCAGCGGGCAAAGGGGGGAGCTGGAAGAGAATGCCTCCTACCCCCCTCGCAGGCTGGGGTGTTCGCTGCAGAATGCACCCCACCTGTGGGGGGCGCACGTCCTGCCTGAGCCCCACGATCCAGACCACCCCAGAACCACTACGGACCCCTTGAGAGGGTCCGGCAGACTGAGGCTGAACACACCCTTTCCACCTCGCAGGTGGGGGACGTGCTGGAGGAAACGGAACTGGGCCATTTTCTGCCACCTCATCATAGCGATGGGGACAGTTAGAATTTTTTTAAGAGCTTGCAGAGCTGGGCTACCGTACTTCCCATGGATTGTCTTGTTTGGGCCTCACAACCTTTTGATGTAGGTACTATTTTTAGGTCAATTCGACAGGTAAAGAAACCTAGATTAAAGACTGGCCAAGCAGCCTGTCGCTACAAGCTAAGGTCTAACCACTAGGCCACACTGCTCCTTCCTGGTCGGCGTGACACCGAGGGGTGTGCTGGAGGAAGATTCTGGGCTGGCCATCTGATTGCCTTCCTCTTCACCCTATTAGTCACCTTCTTTCTGGGCATCCCTGGATAGCGAGCAGTCCTACCGCCGGGCAGAAACCAGGGCACGGATCTTGGTAGGTTATTTTAAGGTTACTTTACTGTGTGCCCAGGCTGAGGCGGCAGGAAGGGATGTAATGCCCCGTGGAAATGTGGCTGGACCTCTGTCTGGAGAGGATGTTGGAAAAGTTAGCAGGAGCCTGGCTTAAGAGGCTATTCCTTTGGACATCGTCTCCTTCTTGGCTGGGGTGAGGGGGGATCAGGTGTTATGGGTGTTTAGTCAACAAAAGGGTCCCTCCTAAAAAGAACACAAAATCACCCAGCCCAAACCAGGTGTGAACACGAATATTTGTTTAGAACGAGAACAAATAACAAATTACAATGCTGACAAATACAAAAACATGCCCCTGCGTGATCACATTGTCAGAGCTGATCTGGACCACGGAAGGTCCCCGAACTCCTGTTTCCTTAGCTTCCAGGCAGACCTCTGTCCTTCACCCACTGACCTCGATCAGAGTCAGCGGAAGTCTCTGATCCTTAGTTTCAAGCACCGCCTTCTGCAGCTTGGTGCTGCCCACCCAAACTGGGGAAGGGGCAGTTTCAGAGAAGGTTCCAGTGGTTCTGAACTGGGCCCACCCCAGTGGTTTGGCACAACATTCAGGGGCAAAGGCTCTGATCCGTAGCCCAACTTATGTCTTCTCTGCAGACTACCCACAGGGATTTATTCGCACAACATGTTTGCCACGAACCTACTGTGGGCCAGCCTCGCACTAGGGCCTGGGGTATATCGCCACGATGAGCCACACAGATCGAGCTAAAAAGGTTTAGATTTGTAACATGGTTAGAGAGCCTGGAACATAGTAGTTGTTCATTAAATGTTAGTTTCCTTCCCTTCTGCGCATCTGGCATCACCCTCAGAAGCGGAGGCCCAGGTCAGAGCAACGCATCCAGCAGCCCCCAGGCCAGTGTCCTATAACACCAGGTCCCTCCTTACTTCCGCCCATCAAAGCAACACCGGCGTTTTGGGCGACCTAGCCCGACACTCACACCCTGGAAGCAGGACCACAGGGGCTCTCCTGACCGATCACCTCCTCCAAGCGACCCGGAAGCGGGCGTCCAGTTGTTGGCGTCCCTCACCAGAGCACAGTGACAGCCAGAACCAGCACTCAGTCAGGTCTCCCGACTCCCAGACCCTCCGTCCCCAGTGGCCCATGCAGAGGTGCTCCCCAAGCCTCTTCCTGCCGGGCAGGCCTGGCGTGGCCCTGGCCCCCTCCCCTAGGGCAGTACTTCCCAACCCACCCGGGGAGAATTACCTATCAGCGGAGTTAGAAACTGAAAACACACCCAAATCAACAGCACAGCCGTCCCTGGGCATCACTCACAGAGCCTCCAGCCTAGTGGGCTTCAGGTGGGACTGGGCGGCCGCACAATGTAGAAGCTTCCAGGCGTCTTTCCGGCAGGCTTCCCACAGTCTGCTGGAAGACCCTGCTCTCCCGAGTGATGCTGGTGGATCCGGGAAGAAGGCTCCCGGGTGAAGGGCACTAACCGTGGAAGTATTGACAGGATACCCCCAGTCAAGTGGCCAGGACTCAAGCGCTAACATTTCTGGCCCTGACATGAGCTTGGCAGGACCTGTGGTTTGAGGAGCAGGGTGCAGGGACCGTGGTCCTTGGTGCCCCCTCTCCGCGGGTCATGCCAGGACAGGAGTCCAAAGCACCCCGTCTAGACCGCTGCTCCGAGGACGAGGGCTCACAAATGTGCTACCTCCCCCGATGTCCGCGGCGGGGGAGAGGCTAGGATCCTCCTCTTTGGGGGACAGCGGCCAGGACAGAAGTCCGAGGCATCCACTCTCAGGGGCCACGGCGGACGCGCCACCTGCTGGCCTCGGAGCGCGGGGCCCGAGCGGTCTTGTGGCGCCACCTGCTGGCCGCTCTAGGGAGCGCGATCCAGCCGCCAGACGCCGTCCCAGTGTCCTGGCGGGAGCGGTTCCTCCTTGGGTTTCCCCACCCTTCCAAGCTCCGAGTCCCCACCCCCCACCGGGCAGCACCGGCCAGGACCGGTTGCCCTTCCCTGGGCAGCGCTCGCTGTCGTAGGCCCCGGGCTCCGCAGGGACTGGGCCTCCCAGGGCGGCTCCTTCGTCCTTCATCCCATGTCTTTGGCTGTGTCATCTTGAGAGAACTGCTTAATGTCCTAGAACAGAACTTCAGTTTCTTCTTCCGTTAAAAAAAGGGGGGGGTGGGATCTAACAATACCCTGGTATTGTGCTGGGCTGGTGCACAACTGGACACCACGACCTCCACAGCCACCCGGGCAGCGCCTCCCAAAGGCTTGGGTCCAGGTGCCCGGAGGTCAGAGACCAGCTGTGCATGGGCACCAGGAGGTTCTGCCCCCCCGGGGTGGGAGATGCAATAGGTGATCGCCGATACACTCTCTTCTGCCTCCAGTCGGAGCCTCTGGGCCACTTCCCAGTTCCCCTGACTCCCCAGGCTGACTCTAGCCAAGCTGAGACCCTGCAGCCCTTCCTAGAGAGCCCAGTGCTGCTGGGCATTCGATCATGGGCCCCAGGCAAGGCCCGGCCAGGCAGGAAGCAGGCTCCCTGATCAGCAAGACATACTGAGTTTGGAGAGGACAGAGCATTCGCTTTTCTGGGGACAGGGTCCGTTCCAGTCTGCAGGAGGCCTTCCTGGCCAGAGGGTGTACCCTGCAGGGTCCTTTCCCCATCCCGGAGACCTCATGTCTTCCCCCAGGTGACCGTCCCCCCCAACTGGTGAGTCTCAGGGAGGCTGTGAATATAGCAGTTACAGCGGTGACTTTCAAGCTTGAGAATCAAACATTCTCAGTCACACTTCGGAATCCTCTGGAGGGCTTCTTAAACATTACTGAGCTCACTGTCCAGCATTTTGACCCAGTAGGTCTGGATGGAGCCTGAGAATCTGCATTTCCAGTAAGTTTCCAGGGGATGCTGATGCAGGTGGTCCACGGAGGGCCACTTGGAGTCAGATTAGACTTGGGTGTGAATCCTAGCTTTGCCACTTACTAGGGGTGATCCCTGAGCTCGCTACTTGGCCTCGGCTTCCTCGCCTGTAAAGTGGGCACCACTGTCTCAGCGTTAAAGGGAGTGTTAGATAAGACGGTGCGCAGGAGGACTCAGCTCAAAGACCTGGAAATGGTCGCTGTGCAGGAAGTGGTGGCTGACCTCCGTGGCATTTGTGTGTACCTATTCCTGCCCTCAGCCCCCCTTTGTGCATGCGGCAGACACTACTGAGCAGGGTTAGGGGAGCAAGAACAGTGACGATGGGGGATGCCTGGGGGTTCAGCCGGTTAAGTGTCTTGACTCTTGATCTCAGCTCAGGTCTTGATCTCAGGGTCATGAGACCGAGCCCCTCATTGGGCTCTGTGCTGGGCATAGAGCCTAGTTAAGAGATAAAATAAGATAAGACAAGATAAAATAAAATAAAGTAACATAAAATAAAATAAAACCTAAAGAACAATGACGATGGAAAAAGCACAATGGTTGAGCAGGGCAGACCCGAGTTTGGAGAAGGCCCAGCTATGGTACTGTAACGAAGGAAGGGATTACAGCGAGTGTAGCGGGAGCCCGGGGGGAGACCACAGTGACCACTCCCAGGAGTCAGGGGTCAGGACCCTGACAAGGTGCCACGTGCAATAAACCTCGGAGATGAGTCTTCATCTATCCTGGATGAGAGAAAAGCGTTTGGGCCAAGAGAGCAGCTAGTGCCATGGTTCTCAAGTCTGACCACACACTCGGATCACCCCAATACCCCAATGCCCAGCAGGCGCCCCAGACCAACAACAGAATCTCTTGGAGAGGGGAGGGAGACCTGTGAGTTCTTTGAAGCCCCTTGGCTATTAGTGCACAGGCAAGGTGGAGAAGCTCCCAGCAAAGCCTCGGAAGAACGAACTCACATTCCCACACAGGGACGCAGAAGCAAACAGCCCAAGGTGGCTGGAATATGGGGTGCGTTTGGGCGAGAAATGAAGAGCAGGAAGGCGTGCTGGGCGATTTCCCCAGAACCGCTGAAAAATACCCACTAGCAAGTACACTAAACAAATGACCGTGACACTTAGTTTACACACTATGTGTCCCTGACAGACCGCACGTTTGCGCCATTGCCTCCAGACCACCTGTAATTACCTCCACCCTGCTGAGGCTGTACCCGCTCCATCCTTGGAATCCCTCCTCGATAGCGGAAAGCAGCAATCACTCCAGAAATGTTTGTAGGACTGAATGAACCTTGAGGAGCCCTTCGGTCCAATCATGTGCTCTCATCTGAGTGGCCAGTCTGGATTGACCATTGAGTTCAAGGGGGCTTTGCTGCCCCCGGGGCCGCTGTGGTTTCAGAAAGGTCAAGAAACCCCATAAAAACCCTAATCCTGGTGAGCCGCTGCCTGAAATCCCATTTTCGGTGCTTTCTGTCTCTCAGTGGTTCTTGCTTACCCCTTGTCAATTCCCCTCCCTGAGGCAAGTCTTAAAGAGTTGAAGGGGCAGGAACCTCATAGTTGTGGGGAGGAGGAGGAAAGACGCAGAAAGGAAGACCCGAGGCCCGTCTGAGAGCTGGCAATCTTGGCAGTGACCTGAACCCAAGGCAGAACAGGAAAGGTTCAAAAGGTAGGTGCTTCCTTTCCTGTCTAATTGGAACCTCCCGGCACTTTTTATTGGTTTTTGCAATTTTTGTGCTCTACCCTGGAACGAAGTTCGCCACTTACCCATGGACTCATTTTGCTAATCACCGAATTTCCAAGGTGCTCTCAAAGAAGTTTTTCCAAAATGTGGATTCTCTCTAATAAGACGTTCTCTCAGTTAGACCAGTCAAGGAACTAGGAAGACCCTTGTCCTACCCCAAGCATGTCCACCCACTGACTTGTTACAACCTTTCCCCAGCTGGGCTTCCCAGGAGCGACTCTGGGATAAGTGGGTCATTTGGGGGTGACCTCAAGAGGAATGGAGAAATGAAACCAAGATGAAGGAGGCCAAGATGGGGGTACAGATGAGCATCTGAGGCTCCATTCCACTGGGGAACGTGGGGAGACAGTGTTGGATGTGACCCAGAGCCAGCCCACAGGAGGGACAAGAAGTTGGGCACCATCCATCCACCTGCTCCTGTAGCTGTTGGCCGCGGGGTACACCCGGGAGCGCTCACCCCTTGGCACTTATAGCCTGCCCCACATGTGCCCATGCTTTAGGGACTGGGGCCAGTCCTTGGGCAAAGGAAGCTGGAGTTTAGGGCCTAAGAGTGGAGCACCTGCAGCATCTGCCACACAGCCCAGCTCACTCACGTGCCAACTCGATCAGGGACAGCTCCGACATGTGTCCCCCTACCAAGCGCCAGCCCTCTCCTGTGCCAGCTGTCCCCCCGGGCATCCACATTTGCACACGCCTCCTCACTCACAGGCGCCAACCCTCCACCTTAGTGAGAACCTTACACAGAATCTGTCAGTTGAAGTATCCCAGGCCCGTGGGGACACAGGTGACAATCCCACTCTGGCCTCAGTGTCTCTTGTGTGGGCTGGCATTGGGCTGACCTTGCACACATCCAGGAAGCCATTCAAGAGAAGAGGTCGGTCAGACTCGTTGTTTGGGGAGTAGTTCGGGAAGATTTTAATTGAGCTGAAAGTACGAATTGCAAGAGCAAAGGTAATTTTTTTCTGGTGACTCCAGAGAAGCTGTGACATTCATAAGGTGTTTTCATCTACATCACGTGGGATGTTTGAAAATGAAGACGGGGCTCCAACTAACAGGGCTGGGGAGGATCGTGGTCGTTTTTGTCTAACGTCTTGATATGAAGGGCATTCGCCACGCATCCGCAGGGCCTTGGGACCCAAATCAGCCCTCAGGCAGGATTTGTCTCTAAGCCCCAAGGTCTCAGGGGACAGGCTGCAGGGACACCAGTTCCAACTACTCTGGCCCCCAAAAGACAGTGCGAGGAGACCAGCTCTGCTGGTGTCTGCCACACAAGAGAAGGTGGAGATCTCACTTTTTAACAGGGTGGTAAAATACCCCTTTTGCAAAGAACAGCATGAACTTTTTGTAGATGTGAATCAGCCTGTTTTGCACCAACTTGAAAGCAATGCACACGATCTCCATCCCAATGATGATATAAATGGAGAAGAACAAGAAGAAGTGGGGGTGATCTAAAGCGGTGTCCCCGAAGCCAATGGTGGTCAGGGTGATGAAGCAGAAATAGAAGGCGTTCTCGAAGTCCAGCTTCTTCTCCCAGATGGGGAGGATGGCGGCCGCACAGGAGATGTAGGCGAACACAAGGAGGGCGATGACCGGGAGGGGCACGTCCAGCTTCTCCACCTGCCGCCCCACCTGGTCCAGGTTGCTGATGACCGAGTAGGAGAGTCTGCCCGACACCAGCTCGGGACACGAGGTACTCCTCTCCACGGCCCGCGGGGGCGGGGGCAGCGTGTTCCGCGACTCTCGCGCAAGAAGTCTCTCGAACAGATCTGTGTTGCTGCTCGGGGCGGAGGGGCACGGGCCGGGTTTGGGGCCCGGGAGCTCTTGGGCATCTATGACGATCCTGGGGACAGCTTCGCCCGCGGGCTTGGTGGCCGGCCTTCTGCAGAGCTGACGGGAGCACCAGTCGCGAAGGGGAGGTGGGAAGAATGGGAGTTTTTGGAACCGATTGTAAGATGTAGACAGGATGGTGGCCAGGATGTCACCCACGTCCGTGAGGACCAGGAACATCAGGGGGATGCCAAAGAGGGCGTAGAGCATGCACAGGTATTTGCCGAGCCTGGTGACGGGGTAGATGTGGCCATAACCTGAAAAAGAGGACAGAGCCCAGGGTGGTTGTCTGCTCTCCCCCCCTCCCCCAAAAAGCTTTCAAGAGAACTTCTGCCATTTCTCCTCCTTGGTACGCTGATTTACACAAGGTGCTTGAAAATACTCATCTTAAAGCGTTCATCTGCCATCTCGCCTTGGGCTCGCGTTGCTGGGGGGAGTGACAGGTGAAACTCAGCTTCTCTTTAGGAGAAGGAGCATGGCATGTCCAGATCTTTGACCCAGGGTGTCCTTGGCAGCGGACAAGCATGTCTGGGAGTGAGCTGACTGCTTTTCATTTTGCCGTGGCCGTTTCCAAGCATCCACGTGGCAGGATGAAGGCAGGGGAGAGGCGGTGGGCAGCTTTGCCATCACACCAACCCCTCCTTCATCCTCCACGAAAGCACCTGTTTTTCAGAAGCCACCCTGTCCTCCCCGGGATGTCCAGCCCTCCTCCTTTATTTGTTCCTCCATAATGGGCTTTTAGTGTGTGCCAACAGTGTACAGCAGTGTGCATAGTGAGGGACAGTGGAAGGATGGAAGGTATGAGGCACAAGCTGCTGCCCTCAGAGCCTTTGTGGTTTAGTAGGTTAGACAAATGCGTTCACAAACGCTAGTGAAGTGGGGAGGATCCCAGCATCTAGACTCTTACCAATCTGAGCTCGAATCCCAGCTCTGCCATTTACTAGACCGTTACTTGACTTAGGCTCACACTGTCAAGTTCCTTGTCTGTAACATAGGGAGGCGGTCCCTGCTCTGTTTATTGACCAGCTGGAAGGATCGTGTGAGACCAGGGCCTGAGCCCCAGTGGGAGGCCGAGAAATGTTGGCGTCCCCGCTCCTCGGGCTGACAAACGCTGCCAGTCCGCTCACCGTGGGCTGGTAGCGACCCTCTTCCAGAGGCAGACATTGTTATTACCCTTCACAGGTGGGGAAACTGAGGCTTGCAGAAATGCAGCAAGAGCATTCAGTGACAAAGAGTGGAGTTGGCAGTCAAGCCCTTAGACTTGCCACGCCAACATTCATTCCCCCTGGGCCAGGCGCACCCAAGGGGGTGGAACATTACCACCCTCACGAACCAGTCAGCCAAGCAAAGGGAGCAGTGGGCTGAGGCTTCCGTGCTCCTCAGGAGCGCCCCCATTCCGTCAGCCCAGCCCCGACCCTCCTGTCTACAGCGGGGCAGGAGCAGAGGGGCGTCAAACCCCACAGCCCAGGTAGCTGGAGCTTCAGCAGGGAGCGAGCTCGGAGACTTCAACGAAGCGAGGGAAATGCTTTTGTATTAAATGCCTGTGTTTAATTTTTGATGTCATAAAGGATGATTAATACAGAAAAACATAGGCCAATTATGCAAATTGATTTGAAGGCACTCGCTGGGCTGGCTAAGCCCCAGCCTCCGCCAGGGCTCCAGCTCCCTGCGGCCCACTCTGGCCTCCAGCTCTGCCTTCCAGCAGTGCGCACGTGTTCGGGTGGCCCCCCCACCCTCACCAGGGTCCTGGGAGAGCGCTGCGGACCTCAAAGGGTCTCATTGGTTGGCATCCATCCCAGAGCACTCCACGCCCCCCTTGGCTGATTCCACGAGACACCATTTGGTGGCAGGGGCACTTAAATCTGAATGTGTCCTCATAGCGTATGTGCACATTGAGCGCTTACTGCATGCACTGGGGACCCAGTGGTGAGCAAAGCAGATATGGAATCCCACCTCACTGAGCTTCTGGTCGAGGGGGAGAGGCAGATGTAAATCAAATAACCACACTAGTGAGTATGCTGTGGCAGATGGAGATCAATAACAGGACATAAAAGAGCAGACTGTTCCAGGAGCCATTAGAACAAAGGCGCCCATCCTGGATTCGCCTTTAATAAGCACCTACTTCATTCCAGGCACTTGTGGGTGGGCTTGGGGTACGATGAGAAAAAGGCAGAGGTCTTGCCCTCTAGGGCTCCTAGTTGAGAAGGAATCAAGGTCTTGAGCTTAGCTGTCCAGCATCCACAGGACATGCCGAGGACCCAACAGGTGTACACCAGGGGACAGGAGTGGAGGCCACATCGGCTAACCCGCCCATCAGAAACCCAGGTTTGTTCCAGGGGGCAGGACTTGCTGAGACAATGCCAAGGGTTGCAAATGCCTCTGTTTCCCTTCCCTGTTCCCGGAGGGTCTCCAGCAGCTCTGGCCCTCCCCTCTAGGAGAAGAGGTTGCAGAATTGGCCTAACGCCTTGTCCAGGCTTCAGTAAAAGCCCAGAAGCACCGAGGTGATGAAGGTGGGGGTGGGGTCTTAAAGGGGCAGGTGGAGAAGAGGCACAGAGGTGGGTCATGGGTGGGATGACCATCTGCCCAGAAGCCCAGAGGGGTTTCCCAGCATACCCGCCTTTCTGGGCCAAAACTCTGGCAGTCCCAGGCAAACTGGCCAGTCGGTCACTCCAGCCATGAAGAAAGGTGTGGAAAGATTCTCTGGAGCAGGGAAGATGAGGGGCAAGGGCACCTGGAGCCTCTTCTGGAGGGGCAGGAGGTCAGAGGGGCCTGGGCACGGAGTCCTGGTAGAGCCCAGGCCCTGGGTGTCAATGAAGATTCCTGGGCCAAAGCTTGTCATGGGCCCCACACGGCCATCAGTCCTTAGCGGGTCCGCAGCAGCCATGAGGGCCCAGAGATGGGGCCCACCCTGTTTTCTAGATGGTGGATAAGCCCCGGGGTCCTGTGCACCCCCAGGTGAGCCAAGAGATGCTCCACAGCAAAAACCTCTCAGCTTCTAGGATAAGGTCCCAGGGTCAGATCTATTTTAAAGAAAAGAACATCCCATTTCTAGAATAAAGTACATTTTAGAGTGAAAATTCCCTGCATGGCGAAATCGCTAATGCCAGTAACCACCATTACTACCGCACCTAATGCAGTGAGGAGACAAGGAACAGGGAAGTCAGGTGACCTGTCTGGGGTGGCACAGCTCAAAGCCGACAGGGGTGTGCACCCCTTACCGGAAGACTTCCCTGTGCACCTGCCACCCAGTGTTCTCCTTGGCAAAGGCGAATTTAGTGGATTTAAACTAGAAGTGGCCACCTCGAGGTAGAACATGTTTAGAGTCTAGGAGATAAGCCATATTCCAGGAAATACATCAAGGAAGCAAATCTCAGAGAGCACGTGGCCCCTGTGAAGGAAATTGTATTACTGTACCAATTACTGAATGCTGAAATGCATAACGGAAAATCCTATCATTTCTGATAATGCATTCATATATTCCAATACGGTCAGTCCACTCCACTTAGGCTGTGAGTATTTAATAGCCCATGCACTTTACTTTCTTTCTTTCTTTTTAAGTAGGCTCCAGGCCCAACATGGAGCCCAGCGTGGGGCTTGAACTCATGACCCTGAGATCAAGAGTCTGAAGCTTAACAGACTGCACCCCCAGGAGCTTTTTTTCTAACCCAAGGGGACTGACCCAATCGGAAATGACTGGGGATGGACCGATCTCACACCTGCCAGGTGTCCCTTTTCACCATCAAGGCCAGGTACATTAAGGGTGACCCAGAGATATAGGGCAGGAAGCACTTCAAACACTGTTATTGATTACAGGCAGTGGAGAACCTCCCCAACATCCTCTTCCAGGTGTAATTACTGGACGGCCTGATGTCCTAATTGATTTGATGGTAGCATTGCTTTCCTGGGACTTAAACCAAGATAATGCATTTCCATTAGGTCAGTGGTTCACAGCCTGGGCTCCCATTAGAATCACTTGGAGGGCTCTGAAAACTACTGAGGCCTGGGTTTGTCCCTAGAGACTCTGACTTGATTGCCATGGGGTCCAGGCGGGGGAGCTCATGAAAGAGCCAGATGATGGCCATGTGCCGCCAGGCCTGAGAACGCTCGAATCGCATCAGCATCACCTGGAGAACTTATTAATATAGATTTCTGGGCCCCACATCTATAGTTTCCGGCTCAAGAGGTCTACAATGGGGCCTGAGAATTAATTCTATTTTTGTTTGTTTGGTTTTTTTTTAAAGATTTTATTTATTTATTTCACAGAGGGAGAGAGATCACAAGGAGGCAGAGAGGCAGGCAGAGAGAGAGGAGGAAACAGGCTCCCTGCTGAGCAGAGAGCCCGATGCGGGCCTCGATCCCAGGACGCTGAGATCATGACCTGAGCCGAAAGCAGAGGCTTTAACCCACTGAGCCACCCAGGCGCCCTAATTCTATTTTTAACACGTTCCTAGGTGATGCTCATGCATGCCAATGGGTCCAGGGACCACTGCATTAGATCAGTTCTCAATGGGGAAAAGTTTGCCCCCCAGGGGACATTTGACAATGTGGAGACAGCAGGGGAAGAGGCGGGGGCCTCAGGTGGGTAGGGGCCAGGGGTGCTAGTAATCTTCCTACAGTGCCCAAGACAGCCCCTACCATGGAGAATCATCTAGCTTGAGACGCCCGCAGTGCCACGGAGAAAGCCTGCATTAGGTTAACCCCCTGACGTTCCACAGGAAAAGGAAAACAAACTGAACCCCTTTGCTCATCTGCACTGTCTTCCTTGGGGCTGCTGCTTCCCCGTCACTGCTGTTCCACTGAGTTGCAGGTTTCCCCAAAGGCCAGCTGCTCCCCGCCCTTGCCTTGCTGGCTGCGAGGTCCCTGTCCAGAGCCTCAGCTCGCTGCTAAATACCCCAGGGCCTACCCGGAAGGACGGTCGTGTCACGAGGAATAGATAAGATCGTGCGTATAAAGGCTGTGCTCACCGTGCCCGGTGCTGGTACATGCTCCCTAGGGCCGTAGTTAGCGGTGGTCTTTCTGCGGGTTACCTGCTATGGGCCGGGAGGGGAAGAGGCCGGCTCTGGAAGAAGCCACATGGGGGCGCCCTTGGACACAAACACGTGCCCACTCCGGAAGGCTGTTGCCGCAGACGCGGGGAGTTCACTCCAGCCACCGTTCCTTCATCTTTCCTGGGGGTACCACTGCTCCCCCACCTGATTTAGGGATTGATCCAATGGGTCTAGGTTCTTCTGGTCACCTAATCCCCTGGCCAGGACGGACGTAGGGGTGCGAGGTTTCTGGGAAGGGTTCCTTTGCTGGAGGTGATGGCCAGCCCTTTCTCTAGGAGATGCAGTGTGGCCGCGGTGGGAGTGGACACCAGTGACCTGCTGAGCAGGATGGGAGAGAACCTGGGACTCAATGCCACGCCTGAGCTGCAGGAGGACCAGCCCCAGAGCTGTCTCCACTGGACTTCTTACTCCGGAGGGAGCATGGTTTCCTTGGGGTTTAAGCCAGTTGGGTTGGATTTTCCGTGAGTGGCAGCCAGCAGATCCCGGCGGCCACTCACATGTATCCTCACGCTGATCTGGTGAGGCCAGAAGGCCTGTAAGGCCTGGGAGGCATTACAGATGAGGGAACGAGGCTCAGAAGGGCCGCATCGCTCCCTGGCGGTCACACCGCCGACCCCAGGTGGCCAGCCTCCAGGGTCCACAGCTGCCCAGCGTGGCCCACCGCCCACGTGGGAGGGAACCTCAGCATGAGCACCCAGCCACGGCCAGGGCTCTGCGACCCTCGTAGGCCCGTCCCTCTCAGGGACTAGTCCTCTCTTGAATGAAGAGGGCGGCCCCAGGGCCTTTTCACTGGCCGAGAGGGGCCGGGGCGGAGCCGTGGACCACACTCCCAGTGGGGATGCTGACCCAGGAGCTCCTGAGCCTTGGCTGAAGGCAGCCTCACCGCCTCCCCTCTTCTGGCCCCACCCCCAGCAGGGGAGACTCTTGTCCGCCCTGGTGTGGCCCCTCCGACCTGGCCCAGCCCACTGCACCACCACGGAGGGAAGCCAGTGGCCCTTAGTTTCTTGAGCATCCTCAGATGCTGGCCCAGGGACACAGCGCCAAGTGTAAGAGCTGCCCCAGGCCCCCTAGCTCAGGAGGCCACTGCTCCTGCCGTGTCCCCCCCACTCCGGTCTGCTCTGCTCTGTCACCCAGGAGCCCACACTGTGTGGCCCCTGAGAAGAGGGTCTGGGCCCCCTCTTGTTTTTTAATGATTTTATTTATTTATTTGACAGAGACACAGTGAGGGAGGGAACACAAGCAGGGGGAGTAGGAGAGGGAGAAGCAGGCCTCCTGCTGAGCAGGGAGCCCAATGCAGGACTCAATCCCAGAACCCTGGGATCATGACCCAAGCTGAAGGCAGACGCATAACGACCGAGCCACCCAGATGCCCCAGGGGCCCCCTTTAAATGAACAAGTGATCACTGTAAGGGGCAGCTCTGCCCCACACCCTCCCCTCTATCCTGGGTCAATGACTTGCATGTAAGGAATCTCTGCTTTCTTTGGGGGCTGAAGACGCACGTAAAGGAAGTGCAGGGAACAGGGTGAGGCTGGCTCCTTCTCTCCAAGTGCCTTTCCTCCCAGGCACTGGGATCACCTCCAGTCAGACACAAGGTCTCTCTGGGACTCTGAGCTGCCCCTGACCCCCAGGCACAGGCAGGCTCTCCCTGGGGCTCCCTGGGCAGGTCTGGGCAGGGTCCCTGCAGCACCCCACACACCTCCAAGCCTGGCAGGCTACTCTGGGGAAAAAGCACTGAACTTGGAGTCTCAAGGCCTATTCGTGGCACCAGCTCTACTCACTGTGTGCCCTTGGCCCCTGACAGCTCCTCGCTGGGCTCAGGCTCCCTGATTCACCTGATTCATAGGACCCCTCTGAGCTTTAAAGGAGGCAGCTCAGTACATCCCCGAGGGTAACTGTGAGTTCCCATTACCGCCGCACCCTTCCTCCTCCCTCACCTCACTGTGGGTGCTCCCAGGCCTGCTCTGGTGCACCGGCCCCCCTCCCCACACCAAGCCCCCCTTCGGTGCTCCCCTCTGTTCTCTGGGAGTCAGTTGTCATCTATACGCTGGTGACTCGGAAACCCAGGTCCCCAACCCTGCCCAGAGCCCTGAGACCCAGACCCACATTTCCAGCCATGCTGCATGTCTCCCCCTTGGACGCTCCCCCTGGGGCCTTGACCTTGACTGGCCCTGAATGATCACCTCCATCCCCAGACCCGGCGTCCTCTCCAGCCTCCCCACAGCCTGCCAGTTCCACCCAGCAGAGCTAGAGACTGTGATGTCTTCCTCATCCCCCGGGCAGCCGACCGCGGCAGACTTTCCTGCAAAGTCCTCCTCCAATCCACCCCTCGTCTCCATCCTCATGACCACTGTCCTGGGAGAGGCTCCCATCCTCGCTCACACAGGCTGCCACAGAAGGCCCCCTACTGCTCTCCCTGCTGCCAGTCTTACCCTCTCTTGTCCCCGGACCCCACCCCATGCTACAGCTAGGGTGATCTTTCTGGAACGCTGAGCTACCATGTTCTCCCCTTCCTTAAAACCCTCTAGACAGGGGCGCCTGGCTGGCTCAGTGGGTTAAAGCCTCTGCCTTCGGCTCAGGTCATGATCTCAGAGTCCTGGGATGGAGGCCCGCATCGGCCTTTCTGCTCAGCAGGGAGCCTGCTTCCTCCTCTCTCTCTGCCTGCCTCTCTGCCTACTTGTGATCTCTCTCTGTCAAATAAATAAATAAAATCTTAAAAAAAAAAAAAAACCAAAACCCTCTAGACATTCCCCACTGCTCTCAGGATAAACCCAACCTCCTTAGCCCAGCTTGCAGGGCCTTCCCACGGATGGGCTCCTCCTCTCCCTCCCACCTTTCGTCACCCCTGATTAACCGCCTTACGACGCCTGCCATTCCTTCTGCTGCTGCGCCTTTGTCCACGCCGGGCCTGGAGTGTCCTCTTCACGCCCACCTCCCCCCGCAACGGCGCCTCCCGCTCCCCCCGACTCAGCTGGGCCGTCAGCCCCTCCCAGGAGCTTTTAAAATGTTCTTACCACTTACATACGGCCCCTCGGACCCCTGAGCCTGTGGCAGCTGCCCCTACGCTGTGCCCCCGCGATACCCCCATACATCGCAGGCTGACCGCATTCGGTCACCCGGGAGCCTGGGCTGGGGGTACCCCTGCGAGAGGTGTTCCGTACAAGAACATTCAGCCAACGGCCAGGAGGGGGCTGAAAGGCATCGCGCACCTGGCTCCCTGGGGCCTCCACCCGGGCAAGGGGCTGCACCCACCGGAAGGGAGGGCACTTTTTCCAAATTCCCACCAGCTGGACCCCCCACCTTAGGAGCGAGCACAGTCTTGCGGATTCACGTGGCCCCTTGGCCCGGCGGACCCGGCACAGGGCCGGCCCTCCATCACCGTTTCTTGACCGAGGGAACTGAACATTCCACCTCCCCACCAAGGGGCCCCAGCCTCCCCCTTCTCCCTCTCGCCCCCCACCCCATGTCTCCCTCCCAGGCCTGCCCTTGCCCTCGGACTTACCCACAGTGCTGATCACGGTGCAGCAGAAAAAGAGCGAGCTCAGGAAGGACCAGTCTGAAAACCTGCTAAACCAGTGGGGCTTCACCATCTGCAGCAGCGCCCCGAGGTCCCGTTTCCTGCCTTCCTCAACTGGGGAAAGAGAGGACCAGAGTGAGGGAGAGGGTTTTGCTCAAGACAAGTCCCAGCGCGTGCAGGGGTCTTCCGCAGGAAACAGGACTCCCCCCTGCCTTGTGGCCCCTTCATGCCAAAACCTGGTCTGCTTTTGCCGGGTCTGCACTTAGTTCCTGCGGAGAAGACGAGGCCTCATTCCCCGTGAGAGGAGCCCCCCAGGGAGAGGCCCATGGTGGTCCAGCCCAAGCTCAGCCACAGGATTGCTGTCTGGCCTGAGGGGGTTCCGGAAATTTCTGAGCCTCCGCCTCTTTCGCTTTGCAAAGGGGCATTCTGCTTCTGCTCAGTCTCTCTCGCGGGGTTCTTGAGAATTGAAAGCAAAATGGGTCTGATGAAATGCAAGCTCTTATATGGATACAAACCATCCCCACTCCCAGAGGTCATTAAGCCTGATGGCATTTGGTATTCATACGGCATCTGTGGGCACCGAGGCGCCTGAGGATTTCTGGAAAGCCATGGCTTTTGCAACATTGACCCAGGGCCAGCCGAGCACCACTGGGACCCTGGTTCCTCAGGAAGGTTCCCAAACAGCTCTGTTGGCCTGGGTGCCCAGTGGCCCTTGGGACGCCAGAACCATCTTGAGACCCTGGCATGCAGCCGGAGCTCACTACTCATGTGAAAGGGCGCCGAGCTGGGAGTCCAGACGTTCTAGAGCCAGCTCTGGCCCCGAGTAGCTCCCACGACCGTGGACAAGATGCTTCTTTCCGAGCCTGCTTCCCCATCAGGGAGGCAGCCTGATGTGCTGGTAGCAAGTGGGCCCTGGAGTCCAATGCCTGGGGTGGGATCCTTGGCTCCACTTTGTAGTTTGTGACCTTGGCCAGTTGCTTAACTCCCAGAGCCTCTGTTTCCAAATCTGTGAAAGGGGTCAGTTTGTACAGGCCCCTGGGATTGGCGTGAGGATTAAGTGCGATAACGCAGGAACGTGTTCCACACAGGGCCTGTGCTTACTGAGCATTTAAATCTCCCAACAAAAATCAGTACAAAATGGGGTTGGAGGGGCACCACACTGGCTCATTCAGAAGAGCACGCGACTCTTGGTCTCAGGACCATGAGTTCGAGCCCCACATTGGGTGTAGAGATTATTTAAAAAAACAAAAACAAAAGCAAAATGGAGTTGGCCCAGTGCTGCGTTCCCATTGTATTCTGTGCATCAGAATCACCCTGGAAACTTTAGAAATAAGATTCCCAACCCAGCTCTGGAAATCCTGCTTAAGCGGATTTGGAGAAGAGCCTGGAAATGTGTATTTCAGACAAGCTCCCTGGATGATTCCGATGCACGGTCAAGGTTGGAAATCTCTGAACTTGTTCCCCAAAGAGTTGGGGATGGCTCAGAGTCCGGGCAGGGGAAACGGCACAGGACATCTCCTGGGTCAGCCGAGTTGCCTGTGTCTGTCTGCTGCAGATGTGGAGAGAAGGAGTAGGACCTTCCACGGAGGAGAGCCTCTGCCTTCTGAGAACCTGCTGGAGAAGCAAGTCAGGCCCATGGGAGGAGCCATGAGCAGCCCAGCTAACCTACCTGTCACACCAGGGCCATCTTTCCCCTCACTCGTAGAGGCTGTTTTTCCTTTGTCTTGTATTTTTTGACTCTCTACGTTTTTATTTTGGTCTGTTAAATACATATTTGCAAGCTTTGGGGAACAAGGCAGAGCAGGAATAAGTGTCTAAAGACAAATGAAACGCAGTAAGGACATAGGTAAAGTGCCTTGTGCCTTTCTAGAGTCTTCATGTCCTTTATCTGCTTCCCACAGGGTCCCTATGATTGGCAGGCCTGAGACTGTGGGCCCCCGCTGGCCAGCACACTGAGACCCAGAGAGGGCAACAGCTCTGCTTCAGATCACACAGCAAGTTGGGGGAGCAACTGGGATTAAAACTGAGTCCCCAAGGTACCACCCCCCTCCCCTGAGTCTGACGGTAGAAAAGGCCATTGGGAACAGAAAGTGGGAGAGAAGGGGGCCAGGCTGCTCCTCCTGGGGGGCCAAGCCCAGTTTGATCGTCCCTTGAATCCTATTTCCTATAGACTGAGTCACGGGGCCAGGCAGGCATAATTCGGAGGACCAGCCTAGGAACCCCCAGCCCCAAATTTGGTCACCCCTGGCCCCCAACCAACCTCATCAAATCTCCAGCAATCCATCCTCCTCGGAACCTGCCAGTCTGGGGGGGGCCGGGAAGCGAGGCAGAGGGAAGGGAGCGGGTCCTTCCGCATCACGTACGGGGGGCTCGGCACTTGCCCTACGTTCTCCTAGCAATACGAACAGGCTGCTGTTCTCCCTATTTTATGGAGGAGAAAACTGAGGCTCAGAGAGAAGTCATTTGCCTAAGGTCCCACACAGAGATGGGGAGGATGCAAGCCGAGGGCTCCCAGAACCCCCCCCCCCGAGCCTCCTGCAAGACGGCCCTGTGCTCTCTGGGGCGGCCTCCACCCACGGAGAAGGGGCCCCACCCCCGCCCAGATGAGCCACCTACCTGTTCCGTTGCACTTCAAGATGCTGCAGAGCTCCACCAAGAACTCTTCGAACTCTGGGTCATTTGGCCCCAGGTTCTGGCCGCCTTCGATGGCCGAGAAGAGGGCGGCGCCCAGCAGCGCATAGGTCACCAGGGAGCAGAGGAAGCAGAGGCGAGGGAAAAGCTTCTCCAGGGCCTCCTGAAAGCACTTTTTCAGGGGCGGCCCCGCAGCCTCCATCCTCCCAGGAGCGCTCAGAACAGGAGGAGCTGGTGGGAGAGGCAGGAGCAGGCCCCAGCTGGAGGAGGAGGAGGGCTAGGGGGAGGAATGGGAGTGCCCAGAGAATGGCCAAGCTCCAGCGCTAAGTGGATGGTGCGTGTGCTTCCCCAAGGACTGGGAAGCAGCCGGTTCTCATCATGTTCAGTTACTTAGATGGCGCCCCCCAGCACCCCCAAATTGCTATTGATCCACCGGCCTGGGAGCTGCCCTGCAGGGCTTTTGGGTAGAAGCTGTGGGGGTTGCTCTGTGCTTTGCCCTTTCCCATCTGGAAGCTGCAATTTTGACTTCCAGGTACCAAATCTGACTTTTGGTTCTCAGTCAAGCGATGGTCCTTCCTAAGGGCTGTCTGTGGTATCTGGTTTCCTGGACGGGTAGTAATAATAGTAATGGGCATGGCCAGAGCGCTACAGTCTCCAGCCTCTATCCTGTATGGATCTAATTATTGGTCCTAATTCTTCACTCCCTGTAGCATAGCCCGCCTTGCCACGGCCTTAAGGTAGGCAGAGCTAGACCACATGATTTGCTCTAACCAGTCAGCTGTTAGCAGACATGACATAAGCAGGGTCTTCTTATCTCCGTGTCCTATCTCCACCACGAGGAAAACGTGTCCAGTGACGGGCACGGGGTTGTGTGCCCATTTGGATCCCCTTCATAAAAGGATTCTCTGCGCAGCTTCAAGGAACACGGTTCATGACAGTCTCCAGCTGTTCATCCCTTGGGGGGGGTGCCTCAACTTTCAAGCCCTCTTCTCCGGGAAGCCCTACACAATGACTGAGCAAGGTGGGAGTACAAGAGCTTCCCTACATCTGCCCCCACCCCCAGGGACTCCTCCGACCTGCAACCTTTGTTCTGGAACTTCCCTGTTGGACTGCCAGAGATTTTGTCAGCTCTGCACCATGATCGGAAAGCTTTCTCTGTCCCATCCTGCATCCCAGTAAAGGTTTTGCAGTTCTTACCCTATTTTTCCATGTCTACTTTGTAGAGGATCCACAACCTGGGGTAGCTGGCACCAAAAGTGCCCTGAGAGAGCAGACTCTAAGATGGAGGTTTGGGACTGGGTTGACCAATACCCAGCTGGGGGGGAGATGGTGTACAGACAGCTCTTAGCTCAAGGTTGCCTTCCAGTTGATAAACTTCCCCCATCGGAGATGGAGATGGTGTGCAGGTGGAAGGTGTTGACCACTGCAACAATTCAGGCACTGAAAATATATTGGAGGAATGATAAATGTAAGGACATCAAGTTTTGGTGGTTATCATGAAATTGCTTCAGTTCCCCCAAAGGCAAACTTAGAAGAGGGAGGGTAGTAGGACAGACTACAACCTCTGCTGCCGTTGGTCTCAGGGCTGCAACTGATGCTCATCATCCCCTTCCTTCATTCCCCATTCTTTTTTTTTTTTTAAGATTTTATTTATTTATTTGACAGATAGAGAAAGATCACAAGTAGGCAGAGAGACAGGCAGAGAGAGAGGAGGAAGCAGGCTCCCCGCCAAGAAGGGAACCCGATGTGGGCCTCGATCCCAGGACCCTGAGATCATGACCTGAGCCGAAGGCAGAGGCTTTAACCCACTGAGCCACCCAGGCACCCTTCATTCCCCATTCTAAATTCCCCTTGCCCTCTTCCAACTCTTTTGTTGTCTCAATGGCTGACCCAATGGCATGACCCAAATCCTCATTCCTGGGGATGTCTGAGTCCATGGTAACCATATCCTTTTCAGGTTGGAATTGCTTATGTTTGTCCATTCATAGACACAGTTGGGTAAGAAGAACCAAGGGGTACCCAAGTGGGTCACCTGAGCTACACTCGTATTCCTTCCAGTCCTCACTGTGTGAAAGCAGCCCTACCTCCTTCTGCTGACAAGGCAATTGCCCTCGACAAGATGATCACCCCTTCTCTTGCTTTCTGGCTCCTAAATATGAAGAGCTTGAAGTGCCCAGGCAGCAGCCATAGGATGTAGCTCAAGGGGCCCCTTACTAGCTTTCCTGGTGAATGTGTCCCCCTTGGGGATCAGGACCTTTACAGAGCCCAGAGTTGTGGGGGTGGAAGACAGTAAAGGAATATGATCACACAATTCTCAGTGTGAAGTGGAAAGCAACCAGTGCTTCACTGCTTCTTTACTGCCCTGAAGAACGAGAAAACCTCCAAGCCTGCTCTGCATCTCCACCCAGCCCTTACATCTGTATCCAGCCTCCCAGATGGGGTCAAGTTTAAGAACTCTTTGCCCCAGGTCCCCAAGATTTTCTTCTGTTTTCTTCTAAAAGTTTTATAGTTTTTCTGCTTATATTTAAGTCCACGATCCACATGAGTTAATTTTTGCAAAACGTGTCACACTTAGTTCAAGTTTCACTTTTTCACCTATGGATACTTAATTGCTCCAGTGCCACTTATTGAAAAGCCTATCGTCACTCCATTGGATTGTTTTTTCACCTTTATGAAAAATCTATTGAGTGAATTTATGTAAATACACTTCGGGGTTCTTAATTTTGGTCCACTGATCCAATGTCTATCCTTCCACTAATACCACACTGATTACTATAGCTCTGTAGTGGGCCTTAATATCAAGTATAGTGATTTCTCCCACTTTATTCTTCTTTTTCAAGATTGTTTGAGCTATTTAAAGGACTTTGTATGTAAGTTTTAAAATAATCTCATCTATATTTACATAAAACCTGGCTGGGATTTTGACAGGAACTGCATTAAATCCACAGAACAATGGGAAGATGCTTGACATCTTTACTGTGTTAAGCATTCCAGTCCATGAACATGGGATGTCTCTCCTGGCTGTTACTTTTGAACAACACCTTAGTGTGCTCCCATTGTTCTTTACTCAAGCCAAGAATCAATATTTTAAGATAATAATGCATAAGTCATTTGTTATTAAATGCTATTAACGTGCATGGGGGCAGTGTTACTAAGTGAAAGCATTAGATGGTAGAGGTAAGAAAGTGTATTTGCATTATCTTTTTCAGGCTTTTTTTTAAATACACAACTCAAGCATCCAGAATACTATTAAAAAAATAAATAACAAGGGTGCCTGGGTGGCTCGGTCAGTTAAGCAGTTGCCTTGGGCTCAGGCCCCTGAGACTGAGCCCCACATCATGCTCTCTGATCAATGGGGAGCCTGTTTCTCCCTCTCCCTCTGTCAGCCACTCCTCCTGCTTGTGCTCTTTCTCACTCTCTCTCTCTATCAAATAAATAAGTAAAATATTTTAAAAAAGAAAAAGAAAAGAACATAACAAGTGCACGCACTCATTACCCCCATGCCATGCACCATCTGGAGGGAGAGAGGGAGCTGGGTAGAGAAAGACCCTGTGACAGAACATGAACTGAAGACAGGTGAGCTCCAGCCCATCAGCCGCATGATCTAGTTGTACGTGATTCAATGTTTTAGTTTTTATCAGTGTATAGGAGTTATTCACCCATATTTGGGCCAGTGGGATAGTGGTGCCAGGAACAGGTGAGAACCCACAAGAGAAGGGACTCTTGTGGATAAAGTCAGGGCCATGAGATTCAGTCACCCCTTCCCACCTCGGAGATGACCCAAGTTTCCTTCATTTCTAGGAGAGGGGAATTTTTCTGCTTCCTATACATTATCTAGCTCCTTTACCTGGGAAGGAAGGGATACAGATTAGCGAGAGACCTCCCCTTGCTGAAGTTTAGGTCCCTCTCCTAATGAGGCATCAGATGGCATCAGTCAACCAACCAAATAAGCACTTCCTGGGGGGTCCACTAGAGGCCAGATAATGTGAGGCCAATAAAGGTCCCCACCATCCATGGAAAAAGAGGATGCAGAGACATGGATTCATACACTTCAATATAATGAGGGATGAATTAGGAAATGAGCTGCAGACACTCTGTAGCTTATGGAGGCAAAAGAAAAGGGATGCTGTGAGCCTGAGCAGCCTAGGGCAGCCTCATGGAAGAGAAGAACTCAAAAAGTGTCCAAGGAGAAGGAAACTGATGCCCAGCGGAGAGCAGATCCATGGTAATAGGTCTGACTGAGGTAAAGTTTTCTAGTTTTGGAGGTGGGGGTGGGTGGAAACAACAGCAAGGATTTTTGTTCCTCTAAATGAGTGGTGGTTTCACTGAGAACATAGGAACACGAGGTGCAGATAAAACAAAGTGAGCTTTAAGGCCGTCTCCCGAGACCCAGTAGGGTACCTCACCTCAGGAAGGTACTGTGTTACACAGACAGCGGAGAAGAGGGATGGGGCTACTCCGGCAGCCAAGGATGAGTCCTTCTAATCCAGACAGAGGAGGAAGGGCATCACCCAGCCTGGTTTCCTCTGGAGCAGCAGCAGCAGCCCTGGCCCGTGTGAACTCTCTTGCCACAGCCCTGGAGGGAGACATGGCGCCATGCTCTCTCCCCATGGGTGTGTGTGTGGATGTACATGTGTTTCTGTTTCTCTCAACAGAGAGGACAAGTATGGGGGAGGGGGCTTCTCAGTCACAATAAACCCACCAATTCTTTTAAAAATAATGAGAAGCCAATTATACTCCTACATTAAATATGGCCTTAGTTTCTAGAATCAAATTGCTGTGTTACAATCAAGTTATACAACCCACTTTATACTTATGACCCACAGGCTTAACCACTCAGGGGAGAGTGTGGGAACTGAAGAAAGAAAGTTTTAATACAAACAGCTTGCTGGAGAGAAGGCAGGGAGGTGGGGGTGGGGTGCACAAACCAGGTCCCCAAAGCTTGTTGGCTTGATCCAGCCCACATATGCACCCTGGGTGGGCACCTCTCAGGTTAGGTCTCCACCTCTGGTCCAGTCAGCTTTGCTCTGGGCCTAGATCCCTGTGGACTGCCATCCGCACAGTCAGGCTTATGGGGAAGCGGTGATTCCTTCAGAGAGGGCTGGACCTGCAGATCAAAGAGGGAGATTGAACGTTAGGGCTGTCATTGATCAAAAACCTGCCTAGAGACACAATTCCCTACTTGGCAGTCCCCTGTGTCCTTGATGGGGTGAAGGCAAAGTTGCTTGAACGATATACAGTGGTTTAAAAAGAAAAAAAAAAGGTTTATTGATCTTACATAATAGTCCAAAAGCAAAACTGCACGTTGCTGGTGCAGCACTGCTTCATCCAGACGCTAAGTACCCGGGGTCTTTCCATCTTGTTGCTCTGCTTTATCCTAGCGCAGCCGTTTTCAAAGTGTGGTCCCTATAGACCAACAGCATGACCACAGTCTGGGAACTTGTTAGAAATGGAAGCTCTCGGGCGGTACCCAGATCTACAGATTTCAAAATTCTGGGAGTGGGATCCAGCAGTCTGATCAAGCCCCCCAGGCAATTCTGAAGCACAGTGGAGTGTGAGAAGTACTACTCTAGGGCAATGTCCTCACCTACTTGCTTAAAACTGGCCTCTGAGACCCACTACTGTTTTAGTCAAGGGAAGGGAGAGAGGAAGTCAGGGCAATTAACTTTCTTTTAAGCCAGTGGGGTGGAAATTACACGTATCATTTTTTTCTAAGATTTTATTTATTATTTATCCATTTGAGAGTGATAGGGAGAGAGGAAGGGAGGGAAGGAGGGAGGGAGGGAGAGAGAGAGAGAGAGAGAGAGAACGGAGGCACAAGTAGGGGAAGGGAGAGGGACAAGCATATTCTGTGCTGAGCACAGAGCCAGATCCCATGACCCTGAGATCATGACTGGAGCCAAAACTAAGAGCCAGAATACCCAACTGACTGAGCCTCCAGGTGCCTCCCACTTCTATTCACATTCAGTTGATGAGAACTTTGTCACAACTACACATAGCCATAAGGTTGGCTAGAAAATGTAACCTCTAGCGGGTGGCCATGGCCCCGGAAGAAGAGGGTGATTGTGAGGACGTAATGGGCAGAGGGTGTCCTGAGGCTGTAAGCCAGAGACACCGCCCTCACAGACATTGGAGGGAGACTCATGTTTCCCAGTCTCTGGCCAGGGCCTTCATAAAATCTCCTGGCAGAGAGGACGACTTCTTATAGCCTGCAATTATTTATCCTAGTTGGTGGTGGGTAGAATGAGGAAAGTCAAGATACATGGGAAAGTTCTTTGAAAACTTTTAAGTACAGTTATTTTTATTATTCTAGAATGTTGGGGTCTGGAGTTTCTCATACTTTCCATCCTGCAGATTCAGCACACAATAAAAAAAAAAAACCAATAGACACATTGAAGGAAAATGTGACCATAATCAAGTAGGGAAAGAAACAAAAAGTAGACTCACAGATGATCCAGATGAGAGAGTCAGCAGACAATTAGTTTAATATAGCTTAATACGTTAAATAGAAGAAAAGGTTGAAAAATGGAAGAATGAAAAATGTTAACAATATCTACAAGTTACAAAAGACAATCAAGGAGCATCTGGGTGGCTCAGTCGGTTAAGCATCTGCCTTGAGCTCAGGTCATGATCTCAGGGTCCTGAGATTGAGCCCCCTATGGGGCTCCCTGCTCAGTGGGGAGCCTGCTTCTCCCTCTCCCTCTGCCCCTGCCCTGTTCATGCTTGCTCACTCTAATAAATAAATAAATAAATAAATAAATAAATAAATAAATAAATAAATAAAATCTTTTTTAAAAAAAGACAAAGGACACTCTAAACTTAAAATTAAAATATATGACATTTAAAATTCACTGGATGTCCAGAGAATGAGGACAAGTCACAGACTAAGAGAAAATATTTTCAAAAGGCGTATCTGATAAAGGATTGTTATCCGCAATCTACAAAGAAGTTTTTGTTTTTTTAAAGATTTTTTTTTATTTATTCATTTGACACAGAGAGATCACAAGTAGGCAGAGAGAGAGGAGAGAGGAGGAAGCAGGCTCCCTGTTGAGCAGAGAACCCGATGTGGGCCTCGATCCCAGGACCCTGGGATCATGACCTGAGCTGAAGGCAACGGCTTTAACCTACTGAGCCACCCCGGCGCCCTACAAAGAAGTTTTTAAACTCAGTAAGAGCAACCTCATTTTGCAATGCATAACATTATCAAATCATACATTGTATACCTTAGACTTACATAATGTTATATATCAGTTACAACTCAATAAAGTTGTTACCAAACTCTGGAATCAGATTCATGTGTCTAATGCACTCTAAGCCAATATCTGAGTCATCAGGTGGGAAACAGAGACTAAATGGTTTACTATCAGAAGAGTAGCCCAGGAGCGCCTGGGTGGCTCAGTTGGTTGAGCATCTGACTCTTGATTTTGGCTCAGGTTGTGTTGGCTCCCTGCTCAGTGGGGAGTCTGCTTCTCTCCCTCTTCCTCTGCCTCTCCCCCTGCTCACGTGTTCTCTCTCTCTAAAATAAATAAATCTTAGGGGGGAAAAAGAGTAGCCCAATGAGAAGACTGGGAATCAACCCCCAGTTTAAATCTGCCTTGTCTTTGTTGAACCTAGGGACAGTTTATAGGGGCTCGCAAGGTATGTGGGGGTTAGGGCAGGAACTGTTTGGCCCTTGAAAGCTTTCGTGGGGAGACAGGAATCCTTTGAGATTGTCCACAATTTTGGACTGGGCTCCATCCAGGGGTCCTGGTATGTTACATGTTGACTTTGTATCTGCAAAACACACGTTATCAAGTGGCCTCCTTCCTTGGTTCCTGTAGCTAGAATTCGGGGGGAAACCCAAATTACAAGTTTAATAATTCTTTCAAGACTGTGGAGGAATGTGCCTGTGAGCAGCATGTGAGGTTATAACAGAGAAAAAGCCTGCCTAGTGAAGGTTTACATGAATAAAGAAGCATATGTTCAGGTTCAAGTCCCCACTCCCATTTATAATTCTTTGATCACGGGGAAGAGGGTGACGACCCATCTCAGCTACTTCCTGCTAAAGAGGGGCAAAGGTTGGGTTTGAGGAAGGAAACAGCTTTGCCCCCTGTTGGAAATATTCCCTGATACATGGTTTAATTTGTACATTTTGCAAGACGCAAATATTCAGAAACACATTATTGCATAAATCCAAATATTAGTAGTTCCTGTAACATTGACTTAATCCCCTAGGGAATCCAGAAAAAAAGTCCAGTATTTATTATGATTAACTTGTTTTCAGCATCATGGAGCCCTCTGACTTTATTTATAATTGGGAGGCATGTATAAGAATCTGTCCCATATCTGAAAAAAACTGTTTTAAAGATCTTTTTAAAAGATTCTATTTATTTGTCAGAGAAACAGGGGACAGCAGGCAGAGGGAGAAGCAAGCTCCCCACTAAGCAGGGAAGCCCAATGTGGGACTCAATCCCAGGACCCTGGCATCATGATCTTAGCAAAAGGCAGACACCCAACTGACTGAGCCACCCAGGCATCCATGAAATAAATTTTCATCAAAAGGCCTTGTGTTTGTGGTCAAAATTAACATTCTCCCCTTTTAACAAAAATTTTTTTTTCTTAGAAAAACATCATAGATACCAATATTTCCTCTTAGCTGGAGTTTAGCTGCTCTATTCCAAACCTGTGTAAAAATCCAGCTCTAAATCTCATGAACCAGTCTTAGTCTTAAGAATAGGACAGTTCAGTTAAATAGTTGTCTCATTTCAGGAAACGATCCTGCAACTGGGCTCTCAAAGTTAAGCCTACGTTGTGCAAGCAATGAGGTAATTAATAAGAAGCATTTCTATGGAAACAAAAGTAAAACACAGGCTAATGGTTGCACAAATTATAAATCTAGTATCTGAGCCCCAAGTGCTGCCAATGAGAAGTGCTGCCAATGAGTACCCCCTAATTCTAGCTACAATGAGTGCTGATGTCAGGTTCAAAGCATCCCCAGATGGAGTGGGAGTAGGCATCAGCAACCTAATGGATTTTTCTGGACAGTAGTTCAAATGTCCCTGGTGATCTTTACAAGTGGTCCACAGAGCAACAGATATAAAGATGGACTATCCATGAGCTACTGTAGCAATTTCTCTGAAGTCTACTTCAAGTTATCCAGCTTCAGATTGTGAGGAAAAGGGCAGTTTTAGTTCTCAATGATTCCAAGTCCAGAGAATGGAAGAAAACTGGAAACCTAGTTTGGAGAGTCATAGCCGGATATTTGAGGAAACCAGAAGGCTTCAGGAGCCAGCGCAGGTTTAAAGGCAAAGGAACATTCAAAGACAGTTGATAAAAATAGACTCTAACATCCATAAGGGTATGTTACAGAAACATTTTTTTCTCTCTAAAATCACCCTCATTTCCACCAAAGATGGCCAAATTAGGATGAATCTGTTTGTAAAATAGGTCCAGTTTTAACAAACTTGGTCTGATTATTTACAGAAGTACACCAAGAATAGTGATTGACCATATAAGTTTTTAAAAACCTGCTTTGCTGGAAACTTTCATAAGGAATTTCAGATTAAGCTTTTAACAGCCTCTTGAGCCCAGAAGTTAAGCCAAATACTTACTATTAGGATCACCTGTAATACCTGTCAGTTTGGGTGAATTCCTCTCTTCCCAAGATCCTCAAAATATCCTGAGGTTCCTACACCTGCCAGGAATTCTTCACTCACCTGGTAAGGCTGCCGGGACCTCTGTAGGCAAGATATCAGGCCAACATTTCCAAGGGGCTCTACTGACTCCATAAAGTCAGCCTTAGTTCCTTAAAGCTGTCTGGTCATATCTGAGTCTGTGCATGTGTCTCTCAAGTAGAACCTTCCAGTCAAAGCCTTGATAAAATGACCAATGTTTCAGTGGTGCCCTGTTATAAGGGTTAACAGATTCTTATGAATTTGTGTAAACAACTGTAATTGCCGTGAAAGACCGAATACTCACTGAGAGTTTCTAAGTTCTGCAGGGTTCAGGTAGGGAGAAAAGATAAATGTTTACAAAGAAAGATTTTACCAAATTTCTGTAGGTCATGGGTATCTTGAGAGAGACAGTTTCCTTAAATCTGGAAGAGCAAACTTTGGAGAACCAGTGATGTTTTAAACCAAGTCACAAAAACTATAATCATCTTCCTCTATTTACCTAGTCCCATGTTACTAATTCTTATTGTCTGAATGCAGCTTTCCTATTAGTTCCAGAAATTCTTAGTTTTGTTTTATGATCTTACAGATGTAGGGAACCTGTTTTTGTCAAAAGTCCTCTCCACCTCTGAAACAAATAATACACTATATGTTATTTAATTGAATTTAAATAAAATAAGCTAAAAATTCCTTTCCATGAATCTCTTTGAAGCTGAAACACGTTTGCAAGAGCATCAGAATAAGACAATGACTGTAAATGACAAAGAACTCAAAAATGGCCATGATTAAAGATCTGATGAGAACCCATTATAACGCAGGTGACAAGGGAATTCGGTTATTTCTGTGACACACACATTTTAATAATTAGGAGTACAAGTGATGACATTATACTAGGACATATCAAAAGCTTAGGAACTGTATATAATTTCTGGAACAATTATAGCAATCACTCATCACCTAAGAAGGTTTATCATCACTAGTCTGACAATGCTTCCCATGTAATTTGACTTACCAAGTAAAGAAGCCTAATTCAGGGCACCTGAGTGGCTCAGTCAGCTAAGCAGCTGCCTTCAGCTGAGGTCAGGATCCCAGAGTCCCGGCTCAAGCCCTGTGTCAGGCTCCCTGCCTTCTCCCTCTCCCTCTCCCTCTGCCTGCCTCTCCCTCTGCTTGTGCTCTCAAACACTCCGTCAAATTAAAAAAAAACCTTAAAAAAAAATTACAAACCCCATGCCTAAACAGGATCACAGATCATTATACAACTTAATACTTAATTATCTATTTAGTCAAGGCGGTAACCAGAAATTCCAAAGGCAAATACAGAGGGTTATATACTTGTCAGCAAAACTAGCTCCTTTAATATGGAGAAGAGTCAACTTTTTTAAGTAATCAAAGAGCTGAGAGAGACAAAGCATAGAAACTTTGTTTTCTGAGGTAGATGTCTTTAAAGGTAAAGAAAACCCTTTGTTTACAACTTTTTATTGAGAGAAGGTGGAGGAGGGTCAGTAATGTATTCTCCAGATAAGAAGGTGGCTTAAGATCAAAAAATGAAGCAAGCCGTTCCATACCGTTCACACAGTCTTATTCAAGGTGAATCACTGACAGGAGCCAGCGGGCCAAACCGTCCGCCTCTACTCTCCACCCCTATTCTCCACCCCAGCCCAACCGTAATCTGCAGCTTTTATAGAGCAAGGGGCATGGTGGTGAGGTCAGAGGGTAGTTATCGAAAGTGCTGCCTTCGGTGCGCCAGGGAATCTCGACTGATTACCTGAAGTGGAGCCTTCGGTGCAACACTTCAGTGAAGGTCAGAGCAAGCTTTCTGGCATTCCAGTCAAGCATGCGCTACCCTCCATTGTGCCTGGAACACATACCCCTGGGGGCGGCCATTTCACGAGAACAAACAAGATGAAGAGCCAAAGATGGAGTCGGTGTTGTCAGCACTCACACACTTAGGAAGAGTAGACCAGTAAAACAGGAAAACCAAATTTCAATTTTATATCGGTGTGCTTTTGAAATAAAAACTCATAAATTCTAATAATTCTAATTTAACTCATAAATTCTAATTTGATACTAAAACTCATAAATCCTAATAAATTCAAAAATGACTTAAGCATCCTGCTCATAAAATTCTTTTCCAAAGATTTCCTTCTCATAAGCCTTCCACAACCTTCTTTTTACATTTAGGTGTTGTCCTAAGCTTACCTTCTTTAAATAACCAGCTTCATTTTAGGACAAAATTATTTTCTTTCCCTAAACAAAAATACCTCTCCATTCCTCAAATCTTTCTTACCAAAAATACATATCCTACTTTCCCTACACACAGAGCTGATTTCCTTATCATTTCTAGCACTCTCAACTGCAATTTATTAGAACCTGTAACTCTTAGAAACCTCAGTCTCCAGCGAAAACTAAGTAGTCACCAATTACAAAGTGTCTGTTATACCAGAATTCTTTAGACTGCCAAATTTAGGAATATATTTCATAATTTCTAGAAACATGTGTTCTTTTATAGTACAACTTTTTAAATAAAGCATAAAACATGTTTACTAACAGACCCAAGTATCATTAGTTTCTCTGCAATAGGAAGCCAAAAGCAGATAAACATGTAGTCAGTAATTATGTTTTAGGACTTTATCTTATTTGGAAATGATCTAGACATTTAATGGATTTAACTTTTTAAAAAAGATTTTATTTATTTATTTGAGAGAGAGAAAGCACACAGAGCAAGAAAGAAAGCAGGAGCAGGGAGAAGGGCAGAGGGAGAAACAATCTCCCCACTGAGCAGGGAAACTGGCACGATCCCAGGACACTGGTGTCATGACTTGAGCCAAAGGCAGATGCTTAACTGACTGAGCCAACCAGATGTCCCGTTAATGGATTTAACTTTACTCACCATTTAACTTAGCAAAACTTTAAAGTTCATCTGTTTATCCTCAACAATTATGTTGAGATCAGTTATGAAAATTTCATGACACTAAACAGCTAACATTATTCTTAAACTATCTTTTTTTATTGACAAATTCCGTAACAGGATAGCATGAGCTCATTTGAACTTTGGTAAACCTTGGTAGAATAAAAGTTTTATGTTAGATGCTGATAATTCTAAATACATGTCTGTTTTAATTAAATTAACAACCTTGAATTTGTTTTAACATCAAATATTTTTCCAGACCATGTGAAATTAAAAAGCATTTGGGCTAGTTATCATCAGAGTTTTAGAATGCCCAATTTTTACAAGTGCTTGCCTTTAAACCAGTTAAATAGAGCTCCTTTACAAATTAACTTCAGCAGTACCATCCAAGGTAGAGAAAATAGCTCATATTTACAGCACATATGGACGTATATACACAAACAAGATACAAACAAAATCTAGCCTTTGTTTTATTAGTATTTGTGGAGAAGATATTAAAGGTCCACTTTCCAAATATCTCCTTTTTACAAAACAAATGTAATTGCAAGATAGCATTGTAATTTGTGGATCCATTAATTTGTCATTTTTCTCCAGAGTCTAATAAATACTATGGCCAAGCAGTCTTGAAAAAGGAGATCATCTTTTTCTGTTTCATAACTTTATAACTAAAGCCAGTTTTGGAATATGTAGTCCAAAGGGTCCAGAATCAAATCAGCATTTCACATGTTGCAAGCAGGACAAACGTACAACACCCAAAGACAACAATCAAGGCATTGTAGGAGGAAACATAATTGAATACAGGTAGTTAGACAACTTTTTCTATCTAGCAAACTGTGAGGGTCCCTCTTACAGATGCCCTAGCAGGAAAATTCCCCCAAAAGGACCAAAAGCAAATAAGAGAAACAGTCACTGGTTATGCACACCAGAAACTTACCCTTCAGTTGTAGAATGCCTCCCAGTGGCCGAATAGAGAGGTTGCTCTCCTCCAACTGTGGTTTGATGCTGAATGCAGTCAACGTTGCTGGGGGAGCTGGCCAGGAGAACCCCCGTAGCTTCAATATGCGGTCAAGCAACTTCGAAGAGTCCCCCAAGTCACCACATGGCCGGCCCCTAGCACAAAGCCTCCTGGCTGGCTCACCAAATTGTTACCAAACCCTGAAATAAGATCAGTGTGCTTGATTTGCTGTAAGCCAATCTCTGAGTCACTGGGTTTGAAGCAGAGAAAGCATTATTATCAGAAGGTAGCCCAATGAGAAGGCAGGGATCAGCCCCAAATCTGCCTTGTCTTTATTGAACCCAGGGACAGTTTATAGGTACTCACAGCAAGGTATATGAGGGTTAGGGCAGAAACTGGATGGGTCTTGAAACCTTTAAGGGGAGGCTAGAAACTGGAGATTGTGCACTGTTTTGGATATCTGGGCTCCATTCAATGTGTCACGTGGTGTCCATATGTCTGTAAAATGAAGATTATCACATAGCCTCTCTCTTTGGTTCCTGTATCTAGTACTAGGGAAAGAAGAGCAAAGAAGAAGGTTAATAATGCTTACAAGGCTGTGGAGAAATGTGCCTATAAGCAGCATATGAGATTATAAGGGAGAAAAAGCCTAGCAAAGGTTTACATAAATAAAGTAGCACAGGGGCGCCTGGGTGGCTCAGATGGTTGGGCATCTGCCTTCGGCTCAGGTCATGGTCTCAGGGTCCTGGGATCGAGCCCCACATGGGACTCCATGCTCAGCAGAGAGCCCGCTTGGGAATCTCCCTCTCTCTCAATGCTCCTCCTGCTTGTGCTTTCACTCTCTAAAATAAATAAATCCTTTTTAAAAAAAGAAGAAAAGGCTGTGATGGCTATATTAATATCAGATACAATATCAGAACAAAGAATACTACCAGAGATAATGTAGGTCATTTTGTAACGATAAATGAGTCAATTAATCAAAAAGACATAACAATCTTAAATGGTTTACACCTAATAATAGAGCTTTAAAATACATGAAATAAAAACTGAAAAAATTCAAGGTGAATTGAATACACAAATATAGTTGGAAATTTCAATACCCTTCTCTAAAGAATTGATATAAGTAGGCAAAACATCAGCAAGAATAGAGTAGACCTGAATGACACTACCGACCAAACTTGAGTAACTGACATTTATAGAACATCCCTCCACACGACTGCAGAATATACATTCTTCTCAGATGCACATGGAACACTTATGGGAACCGATCCTATCTGAGGTCATAAAACAAGTCTCAGTAGATGGAAAGGGATCCAAGTCATACAAGGTATGTTCTTTGCGCACTATGGAATTAAGTTAAAAATCACAAACAGAAGCCCTCTCGGGAGCCAGGAGGACAACCCAGAGTAGCCAAGCAGGTCAAATACTGCTTATACGTCAAGGAAGATGCTAATACATGTATCAGTAAAGAGAAAAATCTGCAGGATCAGACACCACGCTGTTACCAGAGATTATCTCTGAAGGCTGCGATGCAAGGCACTCTTTTTTTTTTTTTTAAAACTTTTACTTTCTAATGTTATCTATCTCTGTGATATATTAGTTATTTAAAGGGAAAAACCAATAAAGCACAATTGTAGAACATTATTTATCTTGCGGCGATGGTGCCTCTGTGTAACAGGTGTTCGATAAACGTTAGTTTATCTCCCCTCCCGAGTTTTTGCTTTCTGAAGGAAGTCTTCCATTCCAAAGAGACAAGCCCTCCGAATGGACTTGAGAGAAGGAATGAACTTCTGGTATCTCAGCCAATAGGTAGAAAAGATCTTTTTTTTTTTAAAGATTTTATTTATTTATTTGACACAGAGAGAGAGATTACAAGTAGGCAGAGAGGCAGGCAGAGAGAGAGGAGAGAGGAGGAAGCAGGCTCCCTCCTGAGCAGAGAGCCCGATGCGGGCCTCGATCCCAGGACGCTGAGATCATGACCTGAGCCGAAAGCAGAGGCTTTAACCCACTGAGCCACCCAGGCGCCCGAAAAGATCTTTTTGAACGGAGGCTAGGCCCTTTTGACAGCCCCGGGGTCGCCCCACTCATCTGACTCTCAGAAACTTGGAGTTGCACGGAAATCTCTGTAACGCTTAGATTCATTCTTCCCTGAGATCTGAATTTTTAATAGTTAGAAATGCCCAGCCATTCAGAAGGCGAGGAAAGGTCCAAACACTGAAAAGGATGAATACCCTGTTGTTCATTTCTGAGAATGTTTCTTGAGGTGAATAATTTATGCCACATATCGATTCCCATTTCTTAAGAGGCCTGGGGCAAAGGGGAGCCTGGGCTTTTCCGCTGAGCACAAGCCCTGCTTCCCCAGGGCCTCGCTGCCCAGTGCTGGGATCTGAGGGGTCTCTACCAACCAACGCCCCACAGAGCAAATGCTTTTGCCTTAAGATGGTGAATGTCTTGGACACATTGTAAACGTGACACAGAAAAAGTAAGTTAAATACTTCACAGGACCCCAGCCCCTTACCCAGAGGGAACAAGTCTCCCTGGGGATGGGGGGCACGTAACTTCTCCTTGCCTGTGACAGCCCGCTGCCCCCACACCCTCCGCCGCGTGACGTCACGGTGCCTTCTGACAGACCCGCCTAGCATATTCCTCCCCTCTCCATTAAAGCTGGGCTTGGCCCTGTGATCTTGGCCAGTGAAACGGTGGCGGATGGGAGGCCGGGAAGGGCTTTTTAATGTGTTTGCACAGGCTGGTCTCCTGCTCTGCATCTTAAGAACATTCTCTGGGAGCTGTTCATCCCAGACATGGGGAGCAGAGCAGAACCCCCCACCCCCACCCGAGGGACACCACGCCAACCAGCCTGCAAACCTGAGACAGATCCTGGGCTGTAAACAAGGAGGTGCCCACCCTGGAGCTTGGCATCTTCCCTCCTAATGATACAACATTCTAAAGATTCAGCTCATCGAAAAGTTAAACACAGAATTACTCTACGCCCCAGAAATTCCACTCCTAGATATATGCTCAAAAGAACTGAAGACAGGGTCTCAAACAAATACCACTTGCTCAGAACAGCACTGTTCACAGTCGCTCAAAGGTGGAAAAAGCCCAATGCCCATCAGTGGATGAGTAGATAAATAAAATATGGCATATGTGTAATGAAATATTATTGAGCTATAAGAAGGAAGTGAGTACTTGTACAGGGTACAAGGAGTATGAGCCTGAAGCCTTTATGATAAGTGAAAGAAGCTAAAATGATAGATACTGTATATGATTCCATTCCGAGGAATATCTTGAAAAAGTAATTTCGTGGAGACAGAAAGAAAGCAACTTGGTGGTTTCCAGGTGCCGGGGGCAGGGAAATGGGGTTTGGAGACTAACTACACGGGTACGGGAGGTTTCTTTTAGGATTTTCAAAGGGTTTTGGAGGTAGATGTTTTCATATATTCTTCCAGGAAGCACTCCAAAGGGCAGAGCCCCCTGTTAGATGCTGGAGGGAAGGGGGCACCCTTCAAGGACGGTTATGACGCCATCATGAATGTCCCAAATACCACTGAATTGCTCATCTTAAAAACGGTTGATTTTATGTTACGTAGATCTTACCTCGGTAAAAAGAAAAAAGAAATGTTCGTACAAACGAATGTTTAATGCCTACAAGTGCCATCTGGGCTTAGTGTCATTTCCCCTTTTAATGAATCCACTCCGAAGTAGGCACATACAGGTTCGTAGAAGCTTGTAAATTTTAATCTGTGAGTAGATTTTTATCTGGCTGTAAATCCATTTAAAGATTGCCTCTAAATTACTGTTTTGAACAGTATGGAGATTTCTCAACAAGTTAAATGTAGATCTACCCTACAATCCAGCAATTACACTACTAGGTGTTTAACCAAATCATATAAAAAATACAGATTCAAAGGGGTACATGCACCCTAATGTTTATAGCAGCATTGTCAACAATAGCCAATCTCTGGAGAGAGCCCAAATGTCCATCGACTGACGAATAGATAAAGAAGATGTGGTCTATAATGGACTATTACTCAGCCATCAAAAAGAGTGACATCTTGCCATTTGCAATGTCATGGACGGAGCTAGAGTGTATTATGTTAAGTGAAATAAGTCAGTTAGAGAAGGACAAATACCATACGACCTCACTCTTGTGGAATTTAAGAAAGAAATCAGATGAACGTATGGGAAGAGGGAAAAGAAAAAAAGAGAGAGGGAAACAAATCATAAGAGATCCTTATAGATAGAGAACAAACAGTGTTGATGGAGGAGAGGTGGGTGGGGGCTGGGTGATGGGTATCAAGGAGGGCACTTGTGATGAGCACTGGGTATTGTATGTAAGTGATGAATCACTGAATTCTACTCCTGAGACTAATACAGCACCGTATGCTAACTAGAATTTAAAGAGGAGTTTGTGGGACGCCTGGGTGGCTCAGTGGGTTAAAGCCTCTGCCTTCCGCTCGGGTCATGATCTCAGGGTCTTGGGATCGAGCCCCGCATCGGGCTCTCTGCTCAATGGGGAGCCTGCTTCCCTCTCTCTCTGCCTGCCTCTCTGCCTATTTGTGATCTCTCTCTCTCTGTGTGTCAAATAAATAAATAAAATATTTAAAAAATAAAATAAAGAGGAATTTGAAAGAAAAATATAAAAATTAAAAATTAAAATAAATAGATAACTGTTTTGAGGTAAAGGAAAGGCACTTGGGGGGGGTGAATGACTAAGGCATCTGGTCTAGTTACAGGCATGTGTCCCTTCCAGGCATGAATAAAGCTTTGTGGACATTCATTACCCAACCCCTTTATAAATCCAAGTTTATAAAGCCTTATAAACTGTTGACTTTATCACCACCCTGCAAAATGTGATTTTCTGCCACAAGGGAGCAGTAGTGCCCAGGTAATGGCCTCACCAGCTAAGGAGGAAATTAGAAATCCAGAGTTGCGGATTCTTGAGTTTTCACCCTTGAAAGTGATAGCACATATCCACGGGTCACTGAACACACCATCAGCCATTTAAATACATATGTGTGTTGAAGAGAATATTGTACCTGGAAAAGAAGCTTTGGAAAATATGTTCAGCAAGGTTATTATACAAAGTTTGGAGAAGTTCGGTGACCAGCCCAGGACCACAGAGCCAGGGCTGGAACCCGGTCTAAGTGTTTTCCTGTCTCGGGTTCTTGGTGCCACCGCTTCCTGTTCTCTGGAGTTTTTCCTGAGCTTTCTGTGCAAGTCATGCTTGCCAATGGACGTGAGCCCTTGTCTCTGCTGTTCCTGCGGCCGATCTCCCCGCCAACCCACTGCTCCCTTCAACCTCCCACCCCGCTGCTCCCAGCCACGAGCATTCGCGGGACAGCCCGGCACCTGGGACCAGAGCTGGCAGTCGGAGCGCAGAGACGGGGGACAAGTGTCCACGTGCGGCTGACCAGCTGTCAAACCTGCCACATCTGTCAAGACCTGTGAGAAGGCACGTGGCATGGGGTAGGTGGTCGGTCACCCAGCATCGGCTTCCGAGGGGACACCGCAGTTCACCCTGTGACCTGCCCCGGTGCCCCGAGTTCCTCTGGGAAGCATGCCAGGCAGCAGAGCCCCCTGCCAGGTGCTGCGGGGAGGGAGGCATCCTTCAAAGATGATCCAGATGCCATTTTGGAGGTGGAGACACTGCCAGGCTGGTGGGGAAGCCGGGACGGGTCTAGGAAAGCCAGACTAGGGTATGAGTGCCAAAGTGGCACAGAGCAGATTTCCAAGTCCTCGTTCCAGGACACACGAGCACAGCAGCAGGGCCAGACACCTGCTCCTCAGAGTCCACGCGGACGGGCTACCGACCCTTCGGTAGAGGCTCCTCCCTCCTACTGCAGCGAACCGAATCCCAGGAGGCCTGTGTCACCAACCCCCTGCAAATCCCGTGGGGCTGGATTATTTTTGGCAGTTGTCACCAGAGGGAGCTCAAAGAACAAGTCTGGATTTTACTTCCACCCGCGCATCCAAAGATAAGTTAAAAACCCTTGACACTTCGATTTCACTCCTAATTTGTGAGGACATAGGACAGATTGATGCTGGCCCTTCAGGTTTGCAGAATAGCGGTTCTTCTCCCGGAGCTTCCCATAACTATTTCGGAGCCCTAGGACCCCCCCCCCCACAAAGGCCGCCTCCCCCGCCTCCCTCCCGGCCTGATGCACGGGCCCGGGACTGCCCTTCCCGCCAGAACAAAATCCGAAAGCCCGACCCTGTCTCCAGCAGCTACAGGCGGGCCAGCTCCCCCCACCCCTCAGGCTGCTTCCTCCTTCCCCCACTGCCCTGTGCGCAGGTGACAACAACACAGAGGTGACAGACGAAAATTAAAGTGGAAATGACTTCCGGCTACTCGATTCCCCGCGCCCCTTTTTAGTGGACCTCATCTCAGTTTGGGAGGGGGATGCCCAAGGGCTGAGATTTTCCCGGGAAAAGATGCAGCCCCGTATCCTAAAGCACCACGGGTCCCCCCTTAGATGCCCTGTGGCTTAGAAGAGTTGAAACTGGGGCACCTGGGTGGCTCAGTCCGTTAAGCATCTGTCTTTGGCTCATTGTCCCAGGGTCCTCAGCCGGGAGCCTGCTTCTCCTCCCTCCCCCTCTCCCCCTGCTTGTGCTCTCCCTGCTTGTGCTCTCTCTCTTTCTCTCTGTCAAAGAAATGATGCAATATATTTTTTTAAGATTTTATTTATTTCACAGAGGGAGAGACATCACAAGGAGGCAGAGAGGCAGGCAGAGAGAGGGGGAAGCAGGCTCCCTGCTGAGCAGAGAGCCCGATGCGGGACTCGATCCCAAGACCCCGAGATCATGACCTGAGCTGAAGGCAGAGGCTTAACCCACTGAGCCACCCAGGCACCCAAATGATGCAATATTTAAACAATAAAAGAATACCTGAAGTTCACAAGGTCTCATCCTCATTACCATGTGAGGGTGTCAGGGTCCCTCTTCTCCTCTTCTCAGGATTACCTTCCTCCTGCAGAAATTCCCTTTTTTTTTTTTTAATGCATTTGGAGACAGCTGTAAATAGGTATCTCCCTTGGGCCTGCAGGCCTTTGGTTTTCCTGCAGAACTCAGGAGGCAGTCTGGGGTGGAGTTGAGGAGGGACGAAAGGGAAGGCCTCTTAACATTCAGGTTCCAGGATTCAGCACGAACCTAGTTGTGGGCTATAGACTTGAATGAGGCCAGTGGGGAATTGGCCTGGTCAACATGGCCTCAGAAGATATCAGGGGAGTTCGTGAGCATTCAGTAATGACAGCTGCTCCTGGAGAAGTCTGGAAAGGCTTCCGAAGACAGACATGCCCTGGGTTCCTGCTGGAGGTGGTGACTGCAACCCCACTCTGGGTTCGCCCCTCAGCAGATCCCTTGGCCTTCACTAACAGGTGTCCCTGAAGGGCACCTTCTGAGTGCTGGCCAACTCAGGTGACAGGACCAACAGGGGTTCGCTGCTGTCTTCCCTCTTATCTCCTGTCCCCAGGCTTCATGTGACATTCACATCTCACACCAGAGATGAATGGGTGATGCCCTCTGGGGCTTCTGGGTTCTAACTCCACAAATGAAGTATGCATTTGACCTCCCTTTTTTCTCACGCTTGATCAAAAACTCAGACTTTCTTTGAGGTGTACACACACGGGTTTTGGTTCAGAGAGCAGAAGACCCTTTGACTGTGGTTTTTACCCACACGTCAACTAGTGCTCCATCTGAAATGGTCTAGCACCTCTATGCCCTTGGCTTTGCACCCATGGACCCCGCCTTCGCCAGCTTCCCCAGCCACCTTTCTGTCCTCTGAGTGGTATTCTTTGTTTTGCGAAAAGCTTTCACTTTTGTGGTACTATCCCCATTAGACAGATGAGGAAATGGAGGCTTGCCAGCTTCCAAAAGTCTATGGTGAAGCGGGAACCAGATTATAAATCGGCAGAATTAATCATCCTGAAATCAAACTAATGGTCTTATATAGCTCATGGAAGAGATAAGGCTGATCAAGGCACTTCCTGTTGATCAAGTAGTTGTGCCTGAACCGGAGGGATCTTTGTATAGCCACCTGGATTCCAGAGCTTGCAGGGCCTGGGGCTCCCACTGGAAGGCTGATGCTCCAAATAATATCTTGTGCAAATAACATAACATAACATAACATAACATAACATAACATAACATCTTATGTCCAACTTCACATCTGTGATGGACACCTTTGTTTTTGCCACCCAGCCCCCACTCTGCTTTCTCCTGATATCTCAACTTTCCTAAGAGAGATCAGTCTGTATGTTTCATCTGCATCAGAAATGGGAATGTAATTCACACTTGACCATTTGGAGCATTGCTTTCTCTTAGCCAGAGTGATGGTTTGAGGCATGAGTACATGGCCCAATCAGAAGCATTGAGACTCCCATTGCAATCATTAAGAAATAGGCACTCTCTTTCACAGCACTTAAATCTGGGAGGATGCAGGCCTGGAGTGTCTGGCAGCAATCTTGTCACCATGAGGAACCCAAGAGACAGCGTGTGGCTAGCTGATGATATCATTGGTCTCTGGCTATAATAATGATTTCTGAAATCAGCATTCATCTGGACTTTGTTGGCTCAAATGTCCTACCCACTGTAATAATATCTCTTCCACCAGAACCACCAGTCATTCCACTGCCATAAACACATTCACTCCATTTCTAGCCCGTGGACTTAATCCTTGTCTCTGTCCCTCTTGCCAAGCCACATGGAAGCTAACTGAAGACCCTGGTCAGATGATTTCATTCATGGAATGAACAAGGCCAAATTACCAATACCCAGAAGAACGTGGCCAGGCATCTTGTTTGATACTGAGTCTGTCTTTTTCACTCACTTGTACAAAGGTGTATTGTCCTTCCACTCAGCAACGTCTTTGGTGGCTTCTAGTCTGCACCTGGAGCCTGTTTCCTCCTCTACAAAATGAAAGAGAAGGACCAGGAGATCTCTAAAAATCCTCTACAATTCTAACATTCTGTTATACATCCATAAAGAAAATAAAGAAAAATGGCCTTACTCAAGAGCGCGGCCTGTGATCCGAGGGCTTTGGCATTTGGGAAAAGCCAGAAGTTTCAGAGAAATGTCATTGATGGAGATGTACTTAAACACTCTCCATTTACAGTGACCTGTGACCCTAAAAATGTCTCGATCTGGGAGAAAATACGGAAGAATAAATGAGAATGAGCGTGGAGGTGGGTGTGTGGGGGACATTTTCTCCTTTGTCCAAGGCCTCCGATCTGTGAGCAAGCCCCAAGCAAAAAAACAGCGGAGGCGGGCCCGTTTCAGGAAAAACTTCTACTCATACGGAGGCTCTGGGAAAATTGCGTCTGGAGAGCTAAGAAGCTTGGCCGTGAGTAATTTGTTTTTTAAATAGCTCTGTTAGTTGGTCCACATTGTGTTTTTCATTCCACCAGAGCCGAAGGTGGCGTTTCTTTTGTTTATAGTATTAGTGTTATATTATTGGTGATCTCATTGTTCTTGTCTGTGACATGTTTACCTCGGTGGGACAGTTATTGTAGGAGGCAAGTTGGGGGCCAATCTACTCACCAAACCTGCAGAACTAAAGAAAAAGACGCCAATCTGTACTGCAGGGTGCATATTACTCCTCTCTTGGATTGTTAAAGTCTAATTATAGGCTGTTGATCCCAGTTAGAACCATTTATAAGCCTAAACACCATTCTGCAGTGTCTTGCCAATAGGTGTGTTTCGTTGTTATTGTTGCGTAAAACATAACATTTGCACATTTGGGGGACTGGAACAGGTTAGTGTTCCCTGGGAAAGTCAGATGGAAATTAGGCTAACTGACTCAAAAAGGAAGGGGTGGAAGCAAGAGGCCTTGATGTTTATTCATTCGGAATTTCTGAAACCCAAGACTATGGAGCTCTTCTTTCAGATCTCCAGGCCCCAATGCCTAAAATGCTGCTTCCTCTGGGAAGCTCTCCCTGACTGCCCACCCCACATTCTTGGGACAGCAGTTTCCCCTGCCCCCACTTTCTGGCATTTATATGTCACAGGAGTGTGAGGATTATTTGATTGTGTATTTCCACTAGGATGGAAGGCTGCCTGGCATGGTGTGTGGGCACTGAATAAATGTGTCGTGTAAAGTGTGTGTGCAGCATTGTCTGAGAATAGTCAATCATGTCACAGAAGACAAGAAAAACAAACAAGATGGATTAAATGCATGAGAGGTGTGAGGTACAGATGGTAAGCCAGTCAGTAGGTTATGAAATATAAGCGAAATGCATAAGATGTGTTCAGGACACGGGATGAGTGACCGGTAGCTTGTGGGACACAGACAGAATTCACATGCATAGTGAGTAAATCAGTAACCAGCATGATATGTTAAAGATCATGATAAAGATGGTTAGAATGAATGGAACATATACTGGAACAAACCAGAGCGCTAAGTATGGGAAGAAATAAATAAAGGGACCAAGTTATAAGATATGATCATGCCACCTCAGGGCATGCAGCTATGTTATCCCCGAAATCAGACACCCACTGGTGACATCCATTATGGCCCCAGTTGTGCTCCACCTAAGAAGCACAGCTAAAACCAGAGCTGTTCAGCAGGCTAATGGATGAGCTCCTGCTGGGGCCAGACAGACTTGCCAACACAGCCCTCCAATAGCGAAAGGGTAGGTCATGGCCCCAGGCAACTTCTGTCTATTGGGTCCTATTACTCACTCTCAATTCTGGTCCTTGGAACCACATCATTAAGGGGGGAGGTTACTAGAGAGAGAGAGATGCATTGTATATTACAAACCCAGGATTCAGGAGTGGTCCTCCCACCTGCTTACACGTTATCGGATTTGTGCTAACGTTCTGCATGTCTTTCCTCTACCTGCTTGCAGTGTGTATTCAGTAATCTGTGAGATTCATGCATCTTAACTTGGTCTAAGGGCCCTTCTCTTCTGTCACCTCTAGAATAGCTTGCATGGCAGTGATTTGGGAGCCTACATTTCCTTTACAATATACTGAAATAGTACACTATGACTGCTGATTAGGGCAAGGGATAGAGTTAAACTAGTTTTTGAACCTATCTACAAAAAAACCCATTTCACAGCCACTCAACAAGTACCTACTGCGTTACGTGCTGAGAATACAGTGATAAGAAAACAGCCATGATCCCTGCCCTCATGGAGCGCAGAGCAGAGAAGACCAGAGCAGAGATGGTCAAGTGAATCAAGGCAGTTTTAACAGTGGGAAGTCCTGTAAAGAGAAGCCGTGTGGTCTCTGAGAGCTTCCGACTGGGGAATTTGACTCATTCAGACAGGGTGGAGTTAATGAAGCAAAGAGGAAGAAGTACAAATGTCCCAGGAGAGGGAATAGCTTGTATAAGGTCACAGAATGGGATCATCAAATCAACCCTTTATTCAGCAGGCTGCGCTGACCCCAGGGCCTGGCCAGTGCTGGGTTTGAGAATAAGGAGGGGCTAGACCAGAGAACTTGAACCAAGACAAGTTCAAGAAAGCGGTTAGGCCTGGAGGGGTCCGTGGAGGGCCTTGGTGTCCTAACTCCCAGCACCTTCGCCTAAGTACTCTCTGATGCTGGCTCCCACCACACCTACTCATTATGAGTTCAGCCCTTCCAGGACTAAAAGCTGACCGCAAAATAACATCACCGGCTACAGTGATCCTCCAGCTATTTGCTGGAGGAAAACTTTTGATGCTCCAACTCAAACCCTGTTGTCAAACCTTCATTAGTTAAAGCACCGCCAACCTCCAGCTTTGGAGAAACAACCAAGCTACCATTCCCTGGTCTGTGCTAAACTCTTGACGTGCATTTTGTTTTATCTTTACAACAGCATTTGACGCAACACCAGTGCACTAGGAGAGAAAACATGCTCAGAGAGAAGCTAAACCCTCCCATTCGGCTCTTAAGTGGCAAAATTACGATTCACATCCAGGTCATTCTGACCCTCGAGCTGAAACCGCCATGAACATGTGGAAGCTCTCTCCAGGAAGGAGGTCCCCGCTGACCGGTTGGTCCATGTTTAGGAAGATGCATGTTCTGGGAGTAGCTGGGTACTGTCGTTGTGTTGGTGGTGTTGCGATTTGGGAAATGTGATGGGCTTCTGGCAACATGTGCTGGGGGTGTTTGCAGATTGAATACCGTGATGTCTAGATTTTGTTTCCAAATAATCTCTCTGAATGTGGGAGAGGGGCAGGGTAGAGTTGGGGGGGGTGCAGGGAGGAAATGGGTTGGCTGAGAGTCAAATACTTGCAGATTGGGGATGGGTGCATGGGGGATCATTAGCAAACCATCTCTTCTTTTGTGTCCTTTTTACGTTGTCCTTACAACGTTCTACAGAACAAGTAAGTTGGGGGGATGCTCCAGTGCCCTCTCCTCATCTCCACATCCCACGGAACTTCACGACTACATTTTCCTCCAGAATCAGAGACGGTATAGAGCGAGTTCAAGAATCTGAATCGCCGGGAAGGGGACCTTGGGTGGCCCAGGGGGTTAAGCAACCAACTCTTGGTTTCCACTCAGGTCATGGTATGGGCTCTTGAGATCAAACTCCTAGTCCCCCCCCCAGCTCAGTGGGGAGTCTGCTTGAGACTCTCCCTCTCCTTCTGTCCCTCCCCTCACACACTCTCTCTCTCAAATAAATAAATGAAGTATATACTTACATATAATATATAAATATGTATACACTCTCTCAAATAAATGCTATATATTTATATATTATATACAAAAATATAAATATATATACATATATATATACACATTTTTTTGCTTTGAGAATCTGAATCACCAAAGATATAATCAAGTCCCACCACCCAACTAGCTGGCAGGGGGAAAAAAGCGCCCAGTACATTACACACACGTGGACAGAAGCCCTTTTCCACTTTGGGCTCAGAACAGCAAGCCAGGTAAAAATACGCTCAATTCTTCTTCTTCTTTTAAAGATTTCATTTATTTTTTGAGAGAGAGAGAGAGCGTGCATGGGCGGGAGGACAGAGGGAGAAGGAGGAGCAGGCTCCCCGCTGGGCATGGACCCCCCCCCAAGGGGGAGAGGGGTTCATCCAGGTCCCCAGATCATGACCTGAGCCCAGTGCTGACTCTTAGCCGACTGAGCCACCCAGGCGCCCCAGAATCTGTTCAATTCCGACTCCGACTCCCTGACTCGATAACTGGCAGCGAGGGGCGAGTTGATGGCCCTCTCCTGGGCCCTCGGGCTCCGTCTGTGAAAAGGAGTGGGGAGGGGGGCGCGGTAAGAAGAACCCGCCGAGGGTGGTTGGGAGAAAGGAGGAGCCCAGCGCGGCGCCGGGGGCCGCTGGGTTTCTGAGGCGCCCCCTGCCTCCGGATCGGGTCCTCTCCCACCGCGTGTCCCCGGCGGGGTTTTGGGGGAGAGAAACTGCTTCACACGGAGACCTGAGCACATGGCATCAGGGGACAGGCGTGTGACAACCGAGAAAGTTGAGGCATATTTACCCTTCCTGTTCTTAGGACGTGGGCAAGGGGCAGGGACACCGTGTGCTTGGCGGTGGGGGTGGCATTCTTTTGAAAACTCCGGTTGTACAGAGTTCACCTTCACCTCTGAACTTGGGTGGGATTATCTGACATTGCTGCTCTCTAACCGGGGACGACCAGGCCCGCCGCTGGAAAACGGGGCGGGCTTGGAGCAGCCGCGCACCCCAACCAGTCCTGGAAAGCCTGGAGCGACTCTCGGCCGGTGTCGGGGCACAAGGCGGGCCACCCGGGTGGGAGGGCGCCCCGGGGTGCGCCGGCGATGGGCGAGCTTCCTGCCGCTCGGCTTCCTGCCGCCAGGGGGCGCTCAGCCCAGCGAGGCCCGCGGGCGGGGGCGACGGCAGCAGGGTGAAGGGGGAGGGGTGGAGAGTGCGGAGCTCCTGGGAACGTTCACTCCCCCCACCACTAGGGGAACCCTCAGCTGGGCCCAGGGGAGCGCCGGGGTTAGGGCACAGAGTGGGGGCCCCGGGGTTGGCCTGAAAATTGACAGTGACGGCGGGGGGGGTGGGGGGAAAGGCTGGATGCAGAGACTCGCACCCGTTAGGTGCTGGTTAAATATTTGCTGAACCCCGGGACAGCTCTACGGAGTCCAAGTGCACTCCCTGGCGTCCAGGTGGCTGACAGTCTCCCAGCGGTGGGCCCTGCACCGCTCACCCGAACCCCGGAGTTACACAGTACGCGGACTCCGGTCCATGTGAGCTTCCGTTTAGGGTATGGGAACGAGGGGCCCCTGCGCGGCGTGGGCACCACCTGGAGGGGTCGCCAAGTATCCCAGCTCCTCGTCCCTTCCCGCCTCCCCGGGACTCAGCACGTGTGGCCTCAACTACTATTAAATGGTTCCTACTCGACCGCTGTGCTGAGCCTCCAGGGAGGGGAGTGAAGTACCCCCCCCATACCCCCGGGACCTTCGCCCGGGCGCCCGGCCCATGGTGCGCGAGCGGCTCACTATGGTAGGGGGCCTCCGAGGGGACCAGAGACGACCGAAGGGGGCTGGAAGACGCTCCTGGCACTGGGAGCGCTTTCCTGCATCAGCCAGTGCCAAGGAGGGGAAAGGGGCAGCTTAGAATTAGAGACTGAGGGGCACCTGGCTGGCTCAGATCACGATCTCAGGGTCCTGGGATTGATCCCCACATCGGGCTCCCTGCTCAGCAGGGAGGCTGCTTCCCCCTCTCCCTCTCCCCTGCCTCTCTGCCTACTTGTGATCTCTGTCAAATAAATAAATACTTTTTAAAAAACAAAAAAGAATTAGAGACTGAGTAGAAACCCGAGAGCAAAGGCTCACCCTTTCTAATGTCACACAACATAGTGGTTCAGAGCTTGACCTCTAAAGGAAAACTCTTCAAATCTCTACTCCACCCCTGATGGGCTGTGTGATCTTGGGCAAATTACTTAATCTGAGCCTCGGTTTCCTGTTCTGTAAAATGGAGATTTAAAAACAAACAACTTCTGGTTGGATATGTGACAGCTGTTAGGCCCAGGATTCTCATCGCTGTCAGAGCCAGACAGACTCACAGGGGAGGATGGTTAGCTTCCTAGAGCTGCAGGAGGTGTGCCAAGTCCTCCTGCGTGTACAGTGTGGGCCCTGCTCTAAGAGGCTGGGGAGCAGAAGCGTCCAGGTCCAACACTGCTCTGTACCCATTCCTTCTGAAACTGGAGATCCAGAGATGCCCCAGTCCAGAGCCGCTGCAGCCCACCCTCCGGGATACTTGCTGGAAATATTTCCTGCAGTGGGTCACCTGCCCCAATCAGTAGTAACCAGCAAACACTGACACCACAAAGACATTACCTCAATTAATCCTCACAACATCCTGAAAAACAAAGAAACGGATGCACAGAGAGGCCAAGTCACTCATGCAAGGTCACACAGCCAAGTATGTGGCCAAGTTGGAACCCCAAATCCATCTAATTCCAGAGCCTGAGCTCCTTCTTTAAGTCTCCTCTAAACACCTACCTCCCCTTCAGCTCAGCCCCAAAGCCTGGGACCAACCATCCAGTTGGGAAGGGAAAGGATGACTAGTCCTGAGGCCTGGGCCCCTCTGTCCACCTGGCATCTGGTGCCCAGAGTGGGCTGGAAAAGGAGGCAGTCTTCCTCCTGGCACCTTCAGGAAGTGAAGACTGGACTGGACCCGTGGGAAAGGAAGGAGTGGGCTGGGCCAGGGGCTCTGGGCCCCTCCCAGGTGGGCCTGGGGGATTATGCCCTGACAGGTTGGGATGAGTCAGCAGGTGCTTTGCCCACCTCTCCCCACTCAGGGTGTGAGGAGGGGCCTGGCCCTGCCATCCCTTCTTTTCTTCTCTGGAAAGCCCAGGTGCCGACCCAAGGTGCTTGGGAGCTGGTGTCCACTCAAGAATGAACATTCCCCACCTCAGATGAGTCTCTATGGAGACAAGCCTTCCCGCTCCTCCTTGCCCAGGCCTGTAGTGGAGGCCTCCTGGGGGGCCCGCATCTCTAGCCCCCTCCGGCAGACATCAGCCAGGACTCTGGCTCGGGCAGCCGGCCCCCTGGGTCCTTTGGGGGGTGCTGAGTGCTTGAGGAGGGTGTTGGAAGGCTTTGAGCAGGGCAGGGGGGCTGTCTTGAGGCCTCCGGGGGCTGCTCTGGAGGGGCCTGTGGCCTGGAGGGGAGGAAAGGTCTGTCCCAGCCGCGCAGGAGCAAGACCCGCCGCCGCCGAGCGGGGCAGTTGCGACGCCGGGTCCCAGGGGGCAGTGCTGCGCAGCGAATGCGACCCAGCCGCCGCTCGCAGCTCGGGCCGCGGGGCTCACCGACACCCCTCCCGTCCCTCAACGCTGCAAAGTTGCTCCCCGAGCGCTCCTGACCCCAACGGCCCTCTCACCCCCTAACACGCTAAAGGGGGCACGCGCGCCCCCTCCCCGCGCCGCAATCGGGCAAGCGCGAGGGTCCTTGCGCGGGGACGACGGCAGCCCCCCGCTCGGCCTCCGACCCCCGACCTGGCCCTCCAGGGGCGCCAGCTGGGGCGGCCGGTGCACCGTCGGGTCTTGCAGGCGGGGTGTGCGAGGGGGGGTTACCTGGAAAACGGGCTCGGAGGGGACTTCCTCCGCTCGCGAAAAGGCACACGCGCCTCTGAAAGCGAAAGGAAGCGGGAGAGGTGGGCCGTCTGCGTTCGAGAGACTTCGGGATTTACGGGGCGATGCGCCCCGGGAACGCGCGGCCGTGAGGTCGAGGCCCACCCTCCGCCGAGATGGGAGCGGGCCCGGAGAGGCGGGGTGGGAGGGTTGACCTTCGGCGCCCGCACCCGGCCCCAGGCCCACCCCCCGGAATCAGTGATGTGTTAGGGAAACGCCTTTCCTTCTAACCTAAACGAGGTTGTGTCCGGCTTTAAAACCCGCAGCCGCCGTGGGCCAAGCGGTGACAGGCTCCGGGCTTCCCCCCCACCCCGGGGGCCTCCGAACCCCGCTGCCTTTCCCGCCCCGGAGGAAGAGGTCGAGCCCTCCGGGTTCGGAGGCCAAGTGTGCGCACAGGGAGCTTGGTGAAATTTGAACAGGACATGATCCTCTTTGGGCATGGCCTGCTTTTACTAGAATTTTTGTTTTTGTTTTTGTTTTTCTCTTTTTTTCTAATAGCCGCTTTGCAAAAAATAAAATAAAGCAGCGGCATGTTGGTGTTTGAATGCTAGTAGCGGTTTGTTCTTTGAAGAAATCACACCTTAAAATTGCTTTCTATGAGCCCAGAGGAAGAACTTATAAACCACCGTTATGTAATTTGAAACCATCAATAGCCCCTCTTTAAGGCCGTCTTTATTGTGGGAAGTCAAGGTAATGATTTTGTCGCTAATTTCATCCCAATGTACAGCGTCGCTTTTATAGCCTTTCAAAGGTAAGTGAAAGGCGTCAATCTGGGACCCTTTTGTGGCCGATTAACAGTTTAAACTGGTTTTCTAACCCTGTCACAAATATTGGGCTGATAAACAGGATTTCTGGGGAGGCATTAGCAAGTCTGTAAATAGATCATTTTTTAAAAAACTCGGGTAATTCTGCGCTCCTCTGGCAAAAATAAAACGTAGGTCCACAGGGTGGGGTGTGTGTGTGTGTGTGTGTATTTCTCACCTCCAAGAAGAGGTGGTTACCAACGACGTTTCAAGAGCTGTTTGTGTCCTGGTTATTATGATGATTATTATTGTCATAATCTTAGGAGAAAGTGAACAACAAGCTGAGGACACAGGGATGGAAATCAATGGCTTGTAGGCACTGCACTGACTCTACCTCATGGTAGGAAATATCCTCCCTTTAATTATTAGTAAAGCCAGCGGCTGCTGCAAATCTTTTTTGACATAAACCATCCAAACAGAAAAATCCGATTTTTTTTGCAAGGGTTGCTAATTTTTACATTGAAGCAAAAAGGCAAACTGGACGACATGAGATCTTTTCAATCTGTTTTTAAATCACATTTAGGCTCGGCCCTTCAGGAAGTGTACTTGAAATAACGCCGGTGTTCTCTGATGGAACAGTAACCTCTAACTCCCGGTCCCTTTCTCGGACCGCCCCGCGGACTGCCCCGCTTCCCGGGTCACCGAGAGTCACCTTCGGGTGCGGGCACGGCCTCTCTCTCCAAGGGGAGGGCGCAGCTACCCCTGTGCAAAGCCAACGGAAAATAAAAGCAGGCGTGAAACGGTGAAGAGGCCCAGCCTGGCGCCCACCCCCGCAAGGCACCGGCGAAGGCGACAGCCCCGGGCCCCGAGCGCCACCGCGTTGCGGCTCCGGAGCCGTGGGCGGGAAAGCTTTGACTGTTTTGTCCTCCCTGTCCCCTCCCGCGCGGGGTTCCGGGGGTTTAGGGCCCCGGCCCGGGAGGGAAGGGCGAGGAGGCGCCTCTGGGCTCGCTGGGGACGCGGCCGCGGCGGAGCCCGTGCCAGGCCCCCATCGTCGCGGCCCGAGGCGGGGCGGGACGCGGAGGTGAGGTCTTCGGGCGGGCGGGGACCCCGGCCCCGGGAGGGACCTCCGCGCTCCGAGCCGTCGGCGCGCGGCCCGCCTCCCTCCGCGCTCCGTTCCGCCTGGTGTTCCGTACA
>LNAC01000001.1:13157921-13178653 GCA_002007465.1 Ailurus styani
GCCGCTCCGGTCCCGCCCTGCCTCTCCCTGCCCCCGTCTGGCTGCGCTCTCCGCCTCCGGCCTTTCCTTTCCCTCCCAGGGTTTCCACCCCCTGCTTATCTCCCCGACTCTCCTCTCCTTCCCCGACTCCTTTCCTCCCCACCTCGTCCCCCGCCCTCGACCCTACTGCAGTTTCATCGCCGAGAGTTCCAAGCAACCCCCATACACCCGATAAACCCCAAATGTAAGCACTGCCCGGATCCGGGGACGTATCCTGTCGCTTCTAGAAGGCAAATTGATACCGGGTGCATTTGGGTCGGCTTCCTCAGAGAGGCCCGAGAGCTTTCAGATATTCTAAGTCAGGAGACAGCTGGCTGTTCCCTTAACATCTCTGCAGCGGCTGAGGACTTCTTTCTTCGTCCCCAGACATCCCCAGCCCAGGGGCGTTAGCCCATTGCTCAGATGGAGGACGTGGAACAGGGAGGTAACCCCAACTATTGTCAACTTAATTTTTCTCATGTGGTGGGTTTCAGTCCTTTGAATACTCTACCTCCTGTTTCCCCTTCGTCTTATTTGATTTCTTGACATTTTCTTGGATGGTTTAAGTAACAGGAGGACAAAGGACAGGCAAAGATAACCCCATACCTTTCAGTAGAGTGCAATAAATCGCAGCCTGGAATTACAGCCACAGAACTATCACAAATGAAACTGTGTTTGTGAAAATCTGTAACCCTAGCTATGTAATTTGGAGCTCGTCATGAAAAAGGATATTGCACAGGTGAAAGTGACTTTACAATTGCTCCCATATTTTTAATATTTTTCTAAATTGTTGAGAGGACTTTCCTTGAATACAAGGATGAATGTTTCAGCCTGGGAAGTTCTCTGTAGGCTTAGTCATCGGAGGAAGGCTACACTTATCATAAATTGCCTTTAAAGTGTATATTAAAGTGATTGAAATTTGTTTCCTTTTTTTTTAAAGTAGTCTCTGAAGTTGAAAACGTTCTACCCTAACCAAATAGACTTTTCTGAAACTTTAAAATAATTCCCATGAACTTTTTGTTGGAGAAATGTCCATTAAACACAATGATTCTAGAACGCTTTTAAAAACAGGAGTCGAAGCACAGCCTTCGAAACCACCAATTTCCCTGCCTGATTCTTTAAGCTGAGCCTTTCCCTGGGTGCCTGGACCTTGCTCTTATGGAAGCGGATTTTCATGAGGGTAAAATGTGCGATCCTGGAAAATTCTGCTTTAGGGTGAGTCTTGAAGTGATTCAGGTTGAGGTATCCCACACCTATTAGGGTGCACAGGCTTTGGGACGTGGGATCCGTGTAATGCCCAGCAAATATTCTAGGTATGTTAACACACTGAGAGAGATGCAAAAACTCTGAGCCAGAATCATGCAAGACGAAGACAGAATTCAAAAATGGTTCCTCGTTTTGCACGACACACTCAGGTATGAAGAGGAGATGCTGAGATCGGAATTGTCCAAAGTGTATATGCGCCTTTATGTTTATTACTAATTATCATCCCTTTTCCATAGCTCGTTTTGTTTGGCCAGCCCTGAGTACCTGGGGACTTACCGGAGAACTGTTTATTTGGTTTCTCCCTGTATTGTTAGGAACGACTTGAACTGAGTCTGCCTAATCCAAATCTTATGCTTTAAATCTGTTTGTTAGCAGCTAGATCATCAAACTGAAGTTTTTTGTCCCTACATAATTTTTACCTTCCCCTCCTTACCTTTATGCCTATACTTCAAACTAGTTCTTCTGGCTTATTATTCTCCCCATTTATTCTCTTGACCACTTGAGGTTTCTTTGACGGTGATTTATATTACTGACCCAATTTCTGAAGCGCCTTCAAAATGAACTGATGCTTTTTATCACACACTGGAATATCTTTTCACCAAGGAGCTCTTGTCAACCCAGAAGGTGGGGGAGAAAAAATGAGATAGTCATCCACAGGTACCTGAAGGCGAAAGCATCTCATCGTTGTGGTGTTCCCCTCCCCCCAAATGAATGTCTTTAAGTTAGAAATATCAAATTAATTACTGGAGTAATAATGTAAATTGCCACCCTCTATGGGGTATGCAGGTCAGGATCCTTTTCTGCTAGCAAGGCTATAAAACACAAAGAGTGGCCATACAAAGCATCAAAAAGTTGTGTGTGTAACCCTGAACACCTAGCTCTTAGGACTAGTGATCTATCAGGCATCCTTCTTTATGTAGAAAAACCTGACCTTAGAGGAAAAGTCAGAGGGACACCCTGACAGCTGATATGAAATAATTCTCTTGGAATACAGGAAGGGACCTCCACCATCACAAATTGGTATTTCCATGTCCTGTGTCAGCCCCAAGGAGAGAGAATTTGGAATGGGAGGCGAAATGGCAGTTATCAGGAAACGAAATGCTTGTCCAGAGATTTCTAAGCAAATCAATCACCAGTCCAGGCAGGAGGGGGCTGTTTTTTTTTTTTTTTAAATATCCACTTCTCATTTGTTTTACCCAATTCAAAAATTTTTCCCAAGAAGAAAATACGCTTGCAAAATGTCTCATTAACAGCAAAGATGAATTGGACCTCAACTTTTGAATGCCATGCAGCTTTAATGGAGATTGTAGAAGTTTGTGGAATGAAAGAATACCGCCAGCTTGTATTCGGGCTAGTTTCCATCTGTGTGGTAGAGGTTGAACTGTGTGTTCTACAAAAGCTTCAATTGGTTGAAGCATGACTTTGGTCCTGAATTTTCATTTATTTTTGTCTCAAATATGAGAAGATGTTTATTTTCCAAAATTTCACATTTTAAATAATTTCTATTTAAATTTTTATCTGGTTTAAATTTTTATCTGATTCGAATTATGTTTTGAGATAGACCTTAGAGAGTCTCTACATTTAGTATTATTTTACCAGGAAAAAAAAGCAAAATATTGGAAGGTACTGATTTCCGTATCAAATGAATAGGTTACTGGTGTCATTCTTCAGATATCCCCGATTAATACTTACAAAATAAAGGTTTTTCTCTTCAACAGATGTGGAAATTCTGTGTCAGTGTGATCTGCAGTCATAAAATGAATAGAGGTAAGGGTGGGGTATGGGGGTAGGGAGACCTCAGCCCGTCCTGAGGCATGGTGCAGTGTTTTTATGGAAAGCCTGTTTTGTCCAGCAGCTGGTGGAATTCAAAATGGTCCCCAAAGCCTATCCCTGAAGCCAGAGGTTCAGCCACAGTAGCTCAGCTAGTCTCTGTACCCCGCCCCCCACCCAGCAACATCCCAGCCCAGAGCACCTCCAAATGCAAGACTTTTATTACAGAATGGAAGCTGCTGGGAGGGGCTCAGTTCTAGGATCAACGGTTTTTGCTTTAAAAAGAAGGTAGCAGTTCGGCCCCCTGTTTGTTTTTGCTGAGCACCTCGGTTTTGCCTCTGCATTTCTCCACCAGCAGGAGACCATTACCCGGGACAATGTTCTATTCCATTGTCGTTATGTCCTGCGGAACTAAAACAATGCTCTGTTTGGCCTCCCAGGCGAGAGGGATTTGTTCTGTTCTTCCTTAAGCAGAGTTTCCGACTGAGATTCTGACCCAGTCACTTGATATCCAGCAGGGATACCTGGCGACAATTTTTTTTTTTTAAATCTGCTATCCTGTGTTTTGTAATTTCATTCTCTAAGAAATAGCCCAGAAACTCGGTTCTCAATCAAGAAGAATCACACCATGGTTAGGGGAAAGAGGGTTTGCTCAAGCTGCGTGAGTTCTATAATTTAAATCAGCTAGATAGGATTTATGTATAGTTGTCTTATTTTTTTGTTTTGTTTTGTATTATTGAATAACAAACCCTAAAAGGTTTGTAATATTGTATGGTTGATTATCAAACCCTAAAACGTTAGAAACCACAGGCTTTCAGTTATTTTCCATTGGGCCATGGTGTTTCCTTTATGTTTACTCTTTTTTAAATATATAAGTGCATTTTATATGCATACATATAATATTATATACATAATTATTTATTATATACATATAATATATACATAACTATGACATATCAAGATTTTTAACATTCATGACAAATATTGATGAACATCAACTCTTTGGAGTTATTTTTTCATACTTGAAATCTATAAAAGAAGAACAAGCCCACAGAATAGAAAAAAAACCCTGATCTGCCCTCAGCATCTGTCTTTATATATAGTTACACAGGTTGCTATCACGGCTTTCACTTGGAAAGTGTTACATAGCTTAACACAGGTCTAGTGGCAGAAAAACTTGTTTGTCCAGGAGCTAAAGAGTCAGTGGAAACACTTAGGATGGTGTTTTGCTCCTTTGCCCTTGGATGTGGACAAACTAATTGTCAGTATCCCTCCAGTAGTTGCTATCACTTTACTGCTCAGGTTTAGCTATGAGTAACCTGGAAAGCACAGATGTAACAGCAGCTTATAATGAAAGTGTAATTGACCAAGACGGGCTACCTGAGGAGAGTAAGCCTCTTGCTAATGAGGTCATATGCTGATTTGCTTATCTTTGAGTTGGTAATAAATTGTCCCCTCTCTGGCAGTCCTGGTGCCTGGATCTGAGCAAACCCACTTTCACGAAGCTAGTATAGAAACAGTTGACAGACCAGGTCTTCTTGGAGAACGAGAGAGCCATTGTAGCAGATGAGATGGAACAGCACGTAAGAGTTAGGGCTCCGGAGGCAGGCAGACCTGTGTTTGAATACGGACTACCCCACTTGCTCTCTTGGTGACTCTGAGCAACTTACTAACCACTCTGAACTTCTGTTGCCTTAGCTCTAAAAATAGAGGACCTAATAGTAATAGTGCCTATTATTAGTTAGGGAAGCTTAAATGACTAGATGCATGTAAAGCATTCAGTAATTGGCATTAGTGATCAAAACCAAGGACCAGCCCTGCCCATCCAAGCCCCAACCCTATAGTTCTTGCCAGTCTTGTCCCATCACTAGGAAGAATGTCCACTCTGTGGAGGTTGCAGTCACTTGTTTACCCCTTGATCACAGGAGCCTTGTTGTCACGGACAAGCGAAATTTCATTTATTTTGCTTTTCAAACACCAGGGTGTTTGGCTTGCAAGAGCAATATTGTGCCTAGCCTGTTCTGTCATGGGTTCTGATCAATTACACTCCTTCTCGATGACTCTGTTGGGCACCATGTGTGCTGTTCCTCTCCTTAGAACCAGTTCCTACATCCCTTCTGCTGTGTTACCTGTGGCTTAAGAAGCCTCCCCATCACGTGGGCTGCTTTCCTTTCATCGCTGTTTCTTTGACTGAAAGCCTGAGCCCTGTCACTTTACCACATTGCTCACAACTTCAGGGGACAGATGCCTGCTTTTGAGAACGTAGTCTACTTATGGGTACAAATGTGCATGAAAAGAAGGCCAGCAGTAGGAAGCAAGGCATGAAATGGAATGAAAAGGTGGTCAAGCTGGGACACACTCTGGCATATGGCACACGCTGACCCTCACTTTGCTCATCCGAAAAGCTGGGGCGAACCCTCCACGGCCAGCGGCTCTCCTAGGACTTCAGTGGAAAAGAGATGACGTGGTCCCGATGGAAGGTTCCCGTCCAATGCAAATCAACTATACAGAAAACAAAGTGAGAAGCATTATGGAATCATAAGTTGCAGGAAAAGAACAGAATTATCACTAACCCTTTAAAAGGTGACTAGAGATGACAAATGCCATTTTCAAAAGCATGACGTCTGGTCTCATCTGAGGTGGGGGAGGAAGGGGTTGCAGGGGGAATGGGTATACAAAGGGCCTTGGATTAGGTTGGCGTGCTTCGTCTTCTGTTGAGGGATGGTCATGATCTCATTTTCATAAATTTTGGTATGTGGACTTCAGTTAGTGGTCTTTAAAGTTTCATTTCATAAATGAGGGGCTCATTTGATTAAGCGCAGGGCTCTTGAATTCAGCCCAGATCATGATTTCAGGGTCCTGAGATCAAAACCCGCCTCTGTCTCTGGCTTCCAGGCTCAGCTCAGTGAGGCGTCTGCTTGAGATTCTCCCTCTCTCTCCCTCTGCCCCTCTCTTGACAACCACCCCCTCATACACACACACACACACACACACACACACACACACACACACACAGAGCTGTGTGTGCATGTGCAGGCTCTCTCTGGGATAAATAAATAAATCTTAAAAAAAAAAAAAAAAGCTTCGGAACACCAGGGTGGCTCAGTCCTTAAGCGTCTGCCTTCCGCTCAAGTCATGATCCCAGAGTTCTGGGATGGAGCCCCGCATCAAGCTCCTTCCTGCTGGGCAGGAAGCCTGCTTCTTCCTCTCCCACTCCCCCTGCCTGTCTTCCCTCTCTCTCGCTGTCTCTCTCTCTGTCAAATAAATTAAATTAAATTAAATTAAATTAAAGAAAGGTTTCATTTCACAGGTAAGCAAACAGAGGCTAAAGAAGGAAATGCCCGTAGAATCAAACAGCCCTTTAGTCAAACTAGTGCTGTATCCGAATTGTCTCTCCTTTCCCCCCTCCATCTGCATTTCCTTATCCTCTGTAAATCTTAGCATCATTCTTGAGTCCTCTTCCTCCCTCACCCCCGTACTCAATCCGACAGCAGGTCCTGCCAGCGGGACCTCCTGACTGTGTCCTGAGCCCCCCCATTCCCCATTGCCCTTGCCTGTGCCCCCGTTCTCCAGCAGCTCTCCACCACCTGGGCTGGGTAGGGGCAGTATAGGCCTGCAAGTATTCGTGCTTCTGTAAGATTGTTCTATAAAACAGGCATATACACTCTCTCGTGTCCCTCAGTGTTGTGTCCGAATTGCTAAGGGAACATCTCACTCTCTGGGTTGTGACAGATCATCACGGGCCTGCCTTATCGTCCTTGCTAGCTGGAAATCCCTCCGAGGTAGGAGCCCAGTCTGAGTCACCTTCGCCTACCCCTCCGGGCCAGACCCGCAGGGACGGAGCATGTGCTCTGCTGAATAGGGGTTGAATGGACCTTTATACAAAATAAGTCAGTGCTATTGCTGCTGTGGCGTCCATTCCACATGTGCACCTTTCCTCCTGTCCCCATGGATGGAAGGCACCCCCTTCTCTGGAACGCCCATCCTTCAGTGCTGGGCTGAGTCCCATATCTGCAGAGAAGCCATGCTCCACGCCAGCTCTCCTCACTCAGCCCTTCCTGTCTTCAGAACTCCTTCCCCACTTGGAGCCACAAAGCTCAGCCCTGAGGGATGCCTTGACTCATTTGACATGTGCATGGAAGGTTGGAAGTGCCCTGGGTGGGGACCACCATGTCTGGGAGTCTCCTCCTGCAACACAGGAGGCTCTTAGCTCCCTGGGGTTGTACCGGCACGTCACCAAGCAGCTAGATGTTTGGTAAGTATTTGCCAGTGAACAAATGAAGAGCCTCTTTGGTGGAGTCCCTCCTCGCACTCTTATACTTCTAGGAGTTACTCTTTACACCACTAACGAGATCCTTTGAAAGCATATATCAGAATACAAACCTTCATATTGCTCTTAGAAAAAATACGAACTTCCTTCCCACAACCTATGAAGCTTTCTATGGCTTGGCCCTGTCATCCTTTCCAAACCCCAATCTCTTACTCTCTCCCCGACTCAACCAGGCCAGCCTTCCTGCTGCTTCTTCAATACACTACATATTACTACCTCAGGACCCTTGCACTTAACTTTCCTCCGCCTGGAAAACTCTTCCCCTGGTTCTGTATGTGCTTGGCCAAAGTAGTCCCAATAACACACCCGATCGATATTGCCTGAGTGTTTACTTACCGCTGTCTGAAGTGGGTTTGAGTTTTCATGTTCCTTGTCTGTTGCCACCTTCTCCTCCTAGATGGTGGAGACTTATGGTCTAACAAACAATGCCTTTGTTTGCCTTTTTCACTGCTGTGTCTCCAGCCACTTAACAAAACATCTGGAGGGGCGCCTGGGTGGCTCAGTGGGTTAAAGCCGCTGCCTTCGGCTCAGGTCATGATCCCAGGGTCCTGGGATCGAGGCCCACATCGGGCTCTCTGCTCAGCGGGGAGCCTGCTTCCTCCTCTCTCCCTGCCTGCCTCTCTGCCTACTTGTAATCTCTCTCTCTGTGTCAAATGAATAAATAAAATCTTTAAAAAAAAAAAAACAACAAAACAAAACATCTGGCAATTAATAGGGGCTCAGTCAATTAATGAATGAGGAAAAAATTGTATCACACTGTAATGGACTAAATTGGATCCCAATCCCCCACCCAATTTTATATCTTCAAACCCTAATTCCCATTGGAGATGGAGCCTTTAGGGAGGTAATTCAGACTAAATGAGGTGATAAGGGTGGGGCCCTAGTCTGACAGGACCGGTGTCCTTACAAGAAGAGGAAGAGATGCAAGAACTTTCCTCAAAAGCACAGAGGAAAGGCCGTGTGAGGACATAGAGGAGAGTGTAAGCCAAGAAGACAGGTCTCACCAGAAACCAACCTTGAGGGCAACTTGGTGTCAGACTTCTAGCCTCCAGAACTCTGAGAGAATAGATTTCTGTTGTTTAAGTCCACAGCCTGTGATATTTTGTTATGGCTGACCTAGGAAACTAATACACACACACCCCCATCACTAAGTAGCTGACCAGCCTTGGACAAGTCGATGTGCCTTAGTTTCCTCATCTACAAAATGAGACCAGGAATAGCCCCTGTTTCACGGAGTTCTGGTGAAGATTAAAGCAATTAACCTATGCAAGGCCCTTCGGATACTCAATTAGGGTCAGCGATTTGTATTAGTAATAGCAGGTTCAGTCAATTTCATAAATAACAGCAATAATGCCAAATTTTAGAACTCCTAAGTAGAATATGAGAAGTGTCACCTGAGGAAAGAGATGGCTTGGAAAGCCCTAGACAGATGCAGGTGCAAAGCAACAGGGGAGGAATAGGAGATACTTCGGGGAGACAGGCTGGAAGGAGGGACTGTGTGATGTGTTCAGGGAGACGAACAGGGTAGTCTAGCTTGGGCAGAATATGGACAGGAGAGAGCCCAGGTTTGGGTTTTGTTTTTTGTTTTTTGTTTCGTTTTGAGAGAGAGAAAGAGGGAGAGCGGGGGCGGGGAGCAGAGGGAGAGAGAGCATCTCTAGCAGACTCCCTGCTGGGCATGGAGCTCAGAGCTGGCCTCCATCCCACCACCTGAAGATCATGACCTGAGCCGAAATCAAGTCAGGCACTTAACTGACTGAGCCACCCAGGCGCCCTGAGAGCCCATTTTCATTTGCACCAAACACCATTATTTTATTTTTTATTTTTTTCTTTTTATTTATCTACTTGAGAGAGAAAGAGAGAGAATGAGTGAGAGAGAGCGTATGAGAGGGGGGAGGGTCAGAAGGAGAAGGAGATTCCCTGCTGAGCAGAGACACCCCCCCCGCCCCCCAACTCTGGGACTCAGTCCCGGGATTCCAGGATTATGACCTGAGCCAAAGGCAGTTGCTTAACCAACTGAGCCACCCAGTTGCCCCAAAACACCAGTATTTTAAAGTGAGAGAGAAGTGAGCAGACATTTTGAGCATGTTTTTCATGGCTGCTGATTCCTTTCCCTTTACCAGCAGCTGTCACTTCCCACCCCCCAGGGCACCGTGCTTTCTCCAACTGTCAGCACACTCTGCGCCTCTCATCCTCCAAGCACCCACCAGAGGGAATGTCCTGGGTGCAGGGCGCCTCTCTCCATTTTTTAGCCCCGGTGCTATAGCGTCCCAAGTCTGCTATCCTGTCCCTCCCTCCCTTTCTGGCCTGCAAAGATTTGCTCTGTAAAGAAGATTTTAACTAGAATGTTCCATTTACTTTCAAGTCAATTCTGTACAGACAGCCAGAATCATTTCTTGTCTGGGTTTATTGTTTTCAATTCTCCTTTCCCACAAAACCGAAGCAAAGCTGGGGTCTGAGTGTTCAGGTTATTCATTGTCTTTATCTTTCTTCTTTGCTCTTCTCCAGGGGTTCATGAACTGATCTCTGAACCCGTGGACACATCCGGTGTTCTCCTGCTGCTCCCTGTCCGCCAGTGTAAACAAACCCCAGGCTCCGGCTCTGCCACTGATTCTCTGGGAGCGGGACAGAGAACGCAGGCCTTGGAGCAGAGAAGGCGGGCTGGCCTCCTGGCTGTGACTCTTTCCTCATCACTCTGGGCTCCCTGAACTCACCTGTAGAGTAGCTCGGGTGGTGGGGAAGATCGATGTGAAACTCTGCCCCTCCCCCCCCCTGCAATGTGGTGGCTGGGTATGGTTGTTCTTACAGTTTTCCCCACCCAACTATTCTCTTCTCTTACATTCTCTGGCTTCATGGTGTCTGGATCTCCAAATTGAGGAGGAAGAAAGGTCAGGGCTCAGTTGCTTTCAGGGCATTTCTCCCTACTCGGGGTGTCCTTGATGTGACTCGGGGTTCTAACTACTCCACTGATGGCCCGAACCCTGAAGGGCAGTTTTGTGAGATGTTTTTCAGGAACAGCAAGCAGTGAGCCCCCGGAGACTCACCCTGAGGCTCTCCGATTTTGTTAGCTCCTCAGAGAAATGGCAGCCTGCACCCCCAGCTTCTGGTGCGGCCCAATTAGCAGACATGTCTGGAGCACCTGTTCCCTACAGGATCATAGATCCAGATGCCTCCAGGACCAAGCAGGTGATTCGAATGAAGGGGGCAACCTGGTGGGGGGCGGGGGGGGGCATGGGCCCCTTCCAGTAGAGCAGACACTTATCTCCAGCTCATTACCGATGTGAAAAAATGAGTCCAGTGCAACCCAAGTCATCTAATTTTTCAAGAGAGACTTGGAGTTCAAGCGTTTAGGTAAAACCCCTTTATTCTGAAGACATTGAAAATTAACTCAACTGGAAAAAAGAATACAATGTGGACCAAACAGAACATGAAACAACAGACTGGATGTGGCTCAGGTTTTCAGCCTCTGTTTTAAAGTAATCCACATTGGCATATTGTAGATGCTCTGCACGACTGTTCTCTGTGACGTACTTGCATTTTCTTTGGGGCCTGTCTAAATACCCAGCAGCAATCACGGCAGATGATAAAGCAAGGAGTCTCCACCTAAAGACCCAGTCGTGCGAGGCTAACCACATGTGGCCCCAGAACTTGATAATGTTCGAGCTGGGATCACCAGTGCCTGTTGGATCACTGATCCCGTCCTGCTCTTCCTTCAGCAGGAAAAGAAAGTGAAGGCCAGATGGAGTAGGCTCTTGTCTGAGGTCGCTCGGCCTCTAAGGACCAAGTTGGAACAAGAGTACAGTCTCTCAACTCCTGGTCCTATTTTCTTCCTCTTTTTCTAGAGCTCTCATTTCTAGCTATAAAATGATGCTCTTTGCTTCAACCCCAAATACATTCTCCTAAGAAGTGGCATTCCTCTGAGCCACTGGGATTTTAAGCCATTAAATAACGGAGGGCGGGTTGAGTCAGCAACCAGCACTGTGGTCTGCTATGTATGCTGAGAGTCAGGACCAGGGGAATGAAGAATTTTTACCTGGCAAGCCAAAATGCTCATACGTGCGCTTTCATCTGATTGCGTCCTTTTTCTTCTAGAAAAACACAGCAAGCTGTAGAAACAGGTAAAGCAATTTCCCCAGGTTAAGAATGCAGTAGGAGGGGAATGTGGCTGGCTCAATGGGTAGAGCATGAGACTCTTGAAAGCAGGGTTGTGAGTTTGAACCCCATGTTGGGGGTAGAGATCATTTAAAAATAAAATGTTAAAAAAAAAAAAAGAATGCAGTTGAAAAAGGTGCTGTAGAGTCTCGAAACTGAGTATTTTCAAGTGTTTGTGTCCCAGGCAGCAGCACCAGATATCTGAGCCTCTGGTAGTTTCGGGGCACCGGGAGGGTGTCTGCTCCTTGCACCTCCTTGCCCCTTCTGTTAGGGATGGTGAACAGAGCTGGGTCTGCCTAGGAGGGAGCCTCCTCCTCCTTCCATGTCTCCAGGGTTCGGACAAGCCCCACACAGAAAGAACCTTAGGGGAGGGGGCCACAGGCTCCCAGGCTGTTTGCTGGAAGATCCTTTGTGGTGTCTGCACCTTGCTCTCTCCAGCGGGCGCTGTCGTGGCGATGGGCGTCACGCTGCCAAAACAGCTGCTGAGGATATCAAATGCCCCCACCAAACTTTGGTATTTATCCCCTCACAAAAGCTCTTTGCAGTTCTGTGTACTCCTCTTCATGAACATTGTATCTTACTTTTATTCGCTTTTTCAGATAATTCAAACAGACTGCAGAGGCTCAATTTTCCCTTCCAGATGTCATGCTGGTTTAATTAGTTAATGTTTGCAAAGCACTTTTGAAGAGGGAAAGTGTGGTGGAAGTCCTAAGCAGTAGTATTAGGTGTTCCTTGACACACCTCACCCCCTGTCTCCAGGGTCAATGTCATCCCTTCCATGGCGTTGGGTGTGTGTTAGTTCTGACTACTGCCTCACTTCACGGAGCGTGTGCCCGCCCCGCTTTTGGGTCACGTTGGGTTCCAAGACCGGTTACAGCCATGGGGGGCCCTGTGACCACAGTTCCTCTGCTTCTGTTGTAGCTCAGAGTCCTGGCAGACTCTGAGAATGAATGTTCCTCACAAATAGCTAAGAGGCTTCCCATTTCCTTTCCTTCTTTTGCAAATGCTAATTAGCACCCACAGGTACAAGGCGTTCCCTTCCCTCGGTCTCTTTTATTTGCCTGGGCTAATGGTTTTTGCTGAGTGACCTTGGTTGAGTCATTTCATCTTTCTGCATTCTTTGACCCCTCTGCCTGCTTTGCAAGGGATTTTTTCTTTTTTTAAAGATTTCATTTATTTATTTGACACACAGAGAGAGAGAGATCAGATCACAAGTAGGCAGAGAGGCAGGCAGAGAGAGAGAGGGGGAAGCAGGCTCCCTGCCGAGCAGGGACCCCCCAATGCGGGGCTCGATCTGGGCTCGATCCCAGGACCCTGAGATCATGACCTGAGCCGAAGGCAGAGGCTTTAACCCACTGAGCCACCCAGGTGCCCCGCTTTGCAAGGGATCTAACACAAAACATCTGTGGATAAGAATAAGTCCCTGCCCAGTCTGTATTCCTGAGTTAAATAGCTCACCTCAGCCACCTTTTCTTTTTTTTTATGAATTCTTTTTTTTTTAAGATTTTATTTATTTATTTGACAGAGAGAGAGAGAGAGAGAGCACAAATAGGCAGAGTGGCAGGCAGAGGGAGAGGGGAAAGCAGACTCCCAACTGAACAGAGAGCCCTGACACAGGGCTGCCTCCCAGGACTTTGGGATCAGGAGCAGAGACAAAGGCAGATGCTTAACCCACTGAGCCACCAGGCGCCCCTCCGCCACCTCTAAATAGTGAATAAAGGGAGGTCCTTGTTACTTGCACTGCTTCCATATGGGTATAGTTTTTGCCTTTTGAAATTACAGTGACTTCTCCCTTATTATAAAATGTAACAATTGTGATTTTTCTAAGTTTATTTTGTGTTAAAATGTTGCTCAAAAATGTTATGTGCTTCTCTGCTTTCTTAAACGAAAATGCAATTTAATCTTTGAAGGTCATTTCCTTGATTATCCATTTCACATTGCATTCTATGTTTTTCATGCCTTCAAGAGCACTTGAGGTTGTAGGTATGTGTGTCCAAGCAAAGTCACCCCAGATCGGGAAATTGTTTAACTTACTTGGTTTGTTTGCTGTCTCTCACCAAGATTCCTGCCTCAAGCAGTACTTTACTTTACCATTTGATGTCTCTAATCTTTTGCAAGCTAGGAAATGAGAGAGTTAGGCTTGTTAGAATTAGATAGAAAATAAGAGTAAATAGGCTTTGACTGAGGCATGGAGAAGATCTCTTATGAGCAAAGAACCCAGCTGTAATTTACAGACCCTGTGATACATCATGGTAAGTGCTCAGTGGCCTTGTCTTAATCGCTTTTCAGTTGTGTCTCCCCTCTGGATGCGGTGAGGTTTAAAGGGGAAGTGACTTCGGACAAATGTTCCTGCACACTGAAACAAAACCACTTTCTGGTTTTGATACCAGGCTTACTTAAAGACCACCACAGAGCAGGTGTCACCAGCAGCGTTTCCGGCAAGAAGGAACTTTAGAAAATGATGGGTTTGAAGATGCTTTGAAACCCAAAGTTACTCCTGTTAGAAAGATACAAATTTATAAGCCAGTTTTCCTGGAAAACCTCAAAGTTCTCTGTGACCCAGCAAATGTAATAAAATTAGCTCTTCTTTTCCTTCTCTCAGAATGCTTCCCCTAAAGAATTTCAAAGCCAAATTCACCAGCCTAAGTATTAATGTGGCCCTGATCTCTGAAAGGTGAGAACACAACATGGTCATTCACATCTTTGTTTTTTAAAAAGAGAATGAAATTCAGGGCTCTGCACCCATATCCCAGTGAGGCGGCCCCATTCGATTTTCCAAAAGTGATAAGGGTTTTGGCAAAAGACCACCTTTGTTCCATTTCCAGTTCTAACACTTTTGTTTTGTATTGGGCATAAGGGCGACATGCTATGTACATAGGGCACCTGGGTGGCTTAGTCGCCTAAGCCTCCAACACTTGATTTCAGCTCTGGTCATGATCTCGGGGTCCTGAGATTGAGCTCCACAATCGGCTCAATGACTGGTACTGTGCTCAGGGAGGAGTCTGCTTGAGATCCTCTCCTTCTCCCCCTCCCCCCTCTCAAAAACAAACAAATAAATAAAATTTTAAAAAATAGAGTGACTTGCTATGTTTTTTATTTGTGTAGCCTCCCTCCCCCACCCTGTATAATGTCTAAATAGAGAAAGAACAAAAATGAACAGATGAGTTTTTCTTTAGAATTTGTTTATTTTGTAGGAGACAATATATAGTTCCTTGGTCAAGATCATGGAGTTGGATACGGGATGGTCCTGGCTTTGAATCCAGGCTGTACCGTTCCCTAGTTGTAAGACCACGGACAAGTTGCTTAGCCTCTCCAACTCTCAGTTTCTCATCTGTAATATGAGTGTTTCGGGTACTTACAGCTTTGTAACGAATGCATCTAAAGCTTAGTAGCTTAGGGGTGTGTGACTGGCTTAGTTGGTAGAGCATGTGACTCTTGATCTCAGGATTGGAAGTTCGATTGCCACATTGGGCGTGGAGCCTATGAAAGCAAGCAAGCAAGCAAGAAAGAGAGGGAGGGAGGAAGAAAGAAGGAAGGAAGGAAGAAAGGAAAAACAAGAAACATATTTTTTCAAGATTCTGCCATTTGAACAGGGTTCACAATGGATGGCTCATTGCTGCCTCACATGATATTGTCAGGGTCCCTTATAAGGTTGCATTCAGCTGGAAGCTCAGCTGGGCTAGAACATCTAAGATGCCCTCACTCACCTGACCGGAAGTTGGTGCTATCATTTGGGCATCTCAGTTTTCTAGATGGACTCTCTTCCTCCAGCAGACTAGTCTCATTTCCACATAACATAGCAGCTGGATTCCAAGAAAGCAAGAACAGAAGGCACCAGGGTTCTTCAAGACCTAGCCCCAGAACTGGCCCAGGGTCACTTCCACCTCATTCTATTGATCCAAGCCTGTCACAAAGCCAGCCAAATTCAGCAAAGTGGAAATAGACTCTACCTCCTGAAGGGAGAAACGGCAAACAATGTATGGCCATCTGCAATCCAACGCAATGGGTATGCATAGGGTACCCATATGAAAATTAAATGAGATAATAACAGTCAGTAAGTCCTTAATAAATAGTATTTCCTTATTACTGTTATATAAATGTGGGGCTTGATCCCAGGATGCTGGGATCACGACCCGAGCCGCCCAGGTGCCCCAGCATTTTACTTCTGTTACATAATAACCCTGTAGATACTAGGGCTTACCTTATTTTACAGATAGGCTACTGGGTCACAGAGAAGCAAAGTAACCAGTCTAACGTCACACACCTAGTAAGTGGTAGAACAGAGAATAGGAACGTATAAGTGTGGATCGGACAGCCTAGCTTACCCTAGGATCCTGTTGGTTTGTTACTTCACTCTAAGCTCCCTTCCTACTCAAAAATTGTATGTTGCTTCTATGCACAAAATATGTAAAGGAACTGAAGAAACTGGTTTTTTGGTACAAAATGAAATTTGAGAAGTGGAGTCCAGTGCCATTATTTGAAATGTGGTCAGAGTAACTCAGAACTTCGCTCTCTGCTGTTTATACTCTATCTCTAGTTAAAATGGGGAAGAAATATCTAGACGTATGGACACATTTTCCACTTTGGATATTTAGTATCAGTTCTTTTTCTTTCCATTTTTAAAGTTTTTATTGAAATTCCAGTTCATTAGCATACAGTATAATGCTCGTTTCTCATGTACAATATAGTGATTCAATACTTCCGTACAACACCTGGTGCTCATCATGACAGGTGCACTCCTTAATCCCCATCACCTGTTCCACTCATCCCCCCACCCCCTGCCCACCTCCTCTCTGGTAATCACCAGTTTGTTCTCTATAGTGAAGAGTCTGTTTCTGGGTTTGCCTCACTCTCTCTCTCTTTTTTCCCTTTGCTCATTTGTTTCTTAAATTCCACATATAAGTGAAATCATATGGTATTTGTCTTTCTCTGACTGACAAATTTCAATTAGCATTATAGTCTCTAACTCTGCTCACATTGTTGTGAATGGCAAGGTTTCATTCTTTTTGATGGCTGAATAATATTCCATTGTGTAAGTATGTATGTATGTATATATGTATGTGTATATATACACACTACATCTTCTTTATCCATTCACCAGTCAACGGACATTTGGGCAGTTTCCATAGTTTGGCTAATGTTGATAATGCTGCCATACACATTGGAATATGTGTATACTTTTGAGTTGGTGTTTTTGTATTCTTTGGGTAAATAGCTAGTGATGCAATTGCTGGATCATAGGGTAGTTCTGTTTTTTAATTTTTTGAGGAGACTTCATCCTGTTTTCTGAAGTGGCTGCACCAGATTTCAGCATCAGCCCTTAATTCATTTGCTTCTCCAGTGCCTTGACCTCCTCCTGTGAAGTGGGGATAGTGGCAATTAGATAACATCGAATTCATCACCACATGCAACTTTGGTTGGGATGACAAGGTCTGTACAGATGCTAGGTATTCTTGTTTCTAATTCGTCACTGTTATCAGGTGCCCTGATTCATTGTCCCAGAAACTTAATTTCTGGTTGTGTCATCTCCTCTGATGCAGTGGCTTTTAAAATGATGTCTCAGACAATGAAGTTACACTGTCCCCAAACCACTCATAATCTAAGAAGATCTCAGATTTTCTGCCAGCGTGGTTTCCCCTCCTACATCTTTCTGAAATAAAAAATGAAGCTGGAGAAGGAAAGCGCTGTGTACTAACTCTGATCCTACTTTCTGACGCGGTGACAGGGCGGAGGCTGGGCATATGAAAAGCACCCTCCAGGCTCCGATTGTGATTTTCATTTATGTGGCATCATTTCACCCAGTCCCAGAGAGAGCATTCATCTTGTTCAGGCTCTGGGAAGACTGGGTGCTGGTGGGAGTGTAGCTTTAAAAAGTCAGGAGACCAGGATTGTCACACAGATGCCCCCACTAACTAGTTGTCTAATCCTTAACAAGTTGCTTTGTCTTTCCAGGCTCATTTTCCTCATCTGTCAAGTCAAATGAAGGTTATGGAATAGATGATCTCTAAAAAATCCTTCCAGCTCTACAGTTCTATTCTGGGTCTGTCTGCACCTGCAGACAGTGATGTGGGGGTAGGAAGGGCACTGGCGAGGGAGGCAAATTTTGTCATGAGAATAAACCACTTTTACCTGGAGCAGTCCTGTGTCCTCATGTGTTCTGTGGTACCGGCTTATCTCAGATTATCCAAATAATTGATTGAGTTCTCCCCTTTCTTTGCCAGAGGACACACAGCTTTAGTTTCTGGGAGCAGCAGCTGCTTCTCTGAAATTTTCATCACAGGGCTTCTGTCCTCCACTGTGTCCTCTCGGAAACCTGTCATGGTTTTTCTGGATGGATGCCCACAGAATTTTAATCCAGTCTCTCTCTCTCTCTCACACACACACACACACACACACACGCACATGCACATGCACACACACACGCACGCACACACACACACAGAGGGAAAGTGCTATGCATAACAAAAAGCAAAACCAGGTTATGGGTTGAATGTTCCTTTACTGAATTTGGTTACTTCAAGGGCTCAGAATGGAGAGAGGCAGAGAGAGGCATCGGTGAACAGCCCTCCTTGGGCTGCCAACCCCAAGCCATGAGCCGTTAGGGCCCATGAGTTCTCTTAGTTAAAGGGTTTGCAGATAAGGCAGTGGATGAAGAAGGCTATATGCATTAGCTCCCATTCTGGATCCAGGCCCAGGTCCTGACCCCTCTAGACTCTTGGTAAATAGGCTGCTTAATGAAACTGGGTGTCTTCACGTAATATACCCATTTCTTCTCTTCTCCACCAAACATTTGCATTTCCGTGAGGGGTGGTGGAAATAGGTCCCCGCTCTCGTGGAACTTAGCAGAGTCCCCCAGCTTGACTCAACTTTAAAAGGTACAGAGTATGGGCGCCTGGGTGGCTCAGTGGGTCAAAGCCTCTGCTTTCAGCTCAGGTCATGATCTCAGCGTCCTGGGATCGAGGCCTGCATGGGGCTCTCTGCTCAGCAGGGAGCCTGCTTCCTCCTCTCCCTGTCTCTCTGCCTGCCTCTCTGCCTACTTGTAATCTCTCTCTCTCTGTGTCAAATAAATAAATAAAATCCTTAAAAAAAATAAAAGGTACAGAGTAAAATGAAGGGGGGTGGGGACTCGGGGGGGAGATGAACCATGAGAGGCTATGGACTCTGGGGAAACAAACTGAGGGTTTCAGAGGGGAGGGGTAGGGAGATGGGTTAGCCCAGTGATGGGTATATAAGATGGGTTCATGGCACGTGTTGCCATGAACACTGGGTATTACACTCAAATAATGAATCATGGAACACTGTATCAAAAACTAATAAGTACTGTATGGTGACTAACATGACATAATAAAAAATAAATAAAAGCTACAGCTCTCCCACTTTAACTTGTGGGAAGATCCCCTGGGAGGCAGCTAGAAAGGCGCACTCCTGAAAACGGCTCTCATTCAGTCAGTAGGTTTGGATCCAGGAAAACTATTTTATTCACTCCAAGGCAGCTTTTCCTAAGAAATGCTCACGGCTAGAAATAAATAGCATTATCACAAACAAGAAGTCCGTGTTTCCATTTCCATTTCATGTTCTTTCGATAAAATCCATGGAAACCTATGCCGAATAATCAAGATTCCTGGCATTAGCGTTAAGGTTATTCATCGCTCTGCATCTTGGATACATGTCCTGATCACACCAAGATTCCAAAAACTCAAAGCAGGAATAAAAGGGCAAGGTCCTGCAGGTTTGCGAAGGAAGAGTATAAATACCTTTGAGTCAAATTCTGCACTTGCCCACTGGATGACTGGGGCCAGTTATCGAACCTCTTTGAGTCTCTGGGTTGGTTGGTTGGTTGGTTTTTCCTTTTCATCTATAAGACTGGGAGGTTGCTAATCTTGATGACAGAGAGGTTAAGAATATTAGTTTATGCACCCCTAAGTGCTCAACAAATAGTTCCCACTTAAAATATGCCACTTAAACTATGGTGTTGCCCTGCAGGGAGAGGCAAATGTGTCTGAGGCCCAACTTCAAATCGGTATTTGGGATTTGGCCAGAGTTTGGCGTATCCTCTAGCGCCCGGATACAGGCCCGGGACCTCCCTGGGCTCCCAGGCCCACCGCGCTAGTCTTTTCTAAGGGCTGCAGTTCGCTCCCTCCCCCACCTAAAAGAAGAAGTGGTGGTTTGGGTATTTTTATTTTAAAAGACTCTTTTCTGGGCCTTTGACTGGCTCTGCAGGTATCAGTGTGGGTCTCGAGGGCCTTGGTGGAAAGGAGGATGCGGCTGATCTGGGTGCGACGAGGGACCCGGAGCCACCCCCAGGTGGCCCCACTGGGGCCAAACTTGGGTCTGGGACTCTCCACGCCAGCAGGTCTCCTGAGGTGGGCGGGGGGAGGGGGTAGATCCTCCTGCGCAAGGGACCCGGAGCGGTTGGGGAGGTGCCAGCTGTCCGAGAGAGGGACATCGCCCCACGCCGGGCCAGGGGGCACGGCCACGGGCCGGTCATTTGGGACCCCAGCATCTCCCCGCCTGAAGGGGCCCTGGGGATTGGCTCTGGTCCCGCTCTACAGGGAAATGAGGGCCCATCCGCCGCCCGGATCCCCTTCGAGGGGACCCAAGTCCCAGGGGCCTGCCCTGCCTACGCGGTCATGGGAGCCAGGGCCTCGCGGCGGCGCCTTTCTAAGGCCAGACCCGCAAAAGGAGTGGAGCCCTCGGGGCGCCGACCTGGGCGTTTGCGAGTATTTTGTCTCCATCCCACTCTGCGTCTTCAGAGCAGGACGGCCACAAGGACACTTCCCCTGTCCACTCCCACCCGGGCCCACCGAACGGCCGGGCCGAGCGGAGAATCAAAGGCACCATCCACCCGGAGGCCCAGCTGGCGACGGCCCGAGGGGACCGACAGGCCACCCGTCTGCCGGGACCCGAGAAACCCGCCTCCCTGCGGAGCGGAGCTGAGGACAATCACTCTCACACACACACACACACACGCACACACACACACGCACACACACACTCTCTCTCTCTCTCTCTCTCTCTCTCACACACACACACACGCACACACGCACGCACGCACCCCAATCAGATAAAGTAAAAGCCCAAGGTCTGCCTCCAGGGCCAGAGGCGGCCTCCGGAACCGGACGGAGCGTGGGCTCTCCGATGGGCCCGAGGGGGTGGGGGCGGCAGGGGGAGGGGAGAGGAGGGGAGAGCGCCGAGGACC